>JAZGTJ010004372.1:0-31174 GCA_036877575.1 Botia almorhae | reverse complement strand
AATGCACATTCTATGGAGGTGGAGTTGAGCTGTTTCAGAGTGTCGTGATTGTACCATCCAAACATCGGTAAGAAGCCAGACAGACCCGCCAACATCCAGCAAACAGCAGCAAGAATCCAGGAGCGTCTTCTAGTGACGGTAGACTTATACCTGCCAGAGAGGAAAAACTTTGAAAAAAAAATGTTTTCACAACATTTACAGTTTTTCAAACATGTTGTGTAGTGTAGTAGACCATTCATGTACACATGCATACATAAAACATACTGTGTACAGCATGCATACTGTATACTGTGGAAACAGTAAAGAGAGGGCAGCAGTATGCAAAAGAAGATTTCCACTCACCTGAAGGGAATGCAGACTCTCAGGTATCGGTCCACTGCAATTGCCAGTAGTGTGAACACTGAAGCCTGGAGTGGAACTATGAGAACACAGCTTATGAAGACACACGCATGGAAAGACATTTTCACCTTGAGTCCCTCAGTTATAGCCAGCGGAACAACCACAAACCCAACGAGGAAATCAGCCATCGCCAGGGAAACGATCAAGCAGAAAGTTGGTTGTTTGAGGGCTCCACTCTTCCACACCACCATAATCACAAGAACATTACCCAGACAACAAGCCACAGCTATGAGCACTTCAAAAAACATGAAAACGTTTACTTCAGCTATAGCCATGACAGTTAGCGATGTGCAGTGAAGAATACAAGAAGATTCTGAACTGTTTGTGAGCATCACTGTGAGAGAATATCGGCTACCTGGGTATTTTTTTCTCTCTGATAAAATGTTTGGCATTCAGCAGTTCAGAGATAAAGACAGAAGGTGTGAAGACGAAGATAAATTTCACTTCCTGTAGCTCAGTCGGTAGAGCAGTGCGCTGGCAATGCAATGGCCGTGGGTTCGATTGCAAGGGAGCACATGCACCAACAAAATATATAAGTTGAATTAGATAAAAGCATCTGCCAAATGCATAAGTGTAGTTATTGTAAGTGTGAACTCATGCTTGTCATGAGTTTGAAGGCTGAAGTTTTGCTCTCGATCAGATCTGAGGTACAACTCATTTACATTCAGCTACATATAAATGCGCATCTGAATCAATTCATTAAATGAACAGCTGGTGGCGCTGTTGCGTTACATTCGCACTGATAGAAATGTGTTGCTAAATATGTACTGTGAACAAGTGTACTGGAAATTACCACCGCTAGCCATTTAGTCAGCTGGAAACCCTACTTTACATTTATTCATGTAGCTGATACTTTTGTCTTATTAAATACTTTTGTCCTATAAAATGAGATAAGAATACAGAATTCAGTTCTGGCCTGGATTTAGAACAGACGGACTACGACTTGTTTGATGATTTATAACACCAACAGTCCAGAAGCTACATCGGAATAACATCGGAATTGTACCTTTTATTTTGTAAATCTAAATCACACTGTTGCATGATTTGTCATCGTCATCTTTCATTAAATGTAGTTTGTATTATTATGTTAGGGTACAAGGTTAAAATTACAGTCCACTTTTACACTCGAGCTATGTTTGTATCGCTATTTATGCAGCGCACAAAGAGTACAAGCATAAATAAATGCGTAAACTTGTAAAACTCTCCAGTAATACTGTACGTGACTGTACGTGATGTTTAATGAGTGACTTGCTCTCATTTGCAGCTACAGAGAAGCGGTCAGAAAGCAGAACCTGCGGGCGGCGTCTCATTCCTCTGATGACACACGGCAACTTCACCGTCATCACGTGAGTTTATCCCGGTCATACCGATGTCTTACATGATCAAATTCAACTTTCTCGTGTGCATCCTCATCATGTTCCCGCTCTACTGTTTTACACGATATCTGAACGATTGAGAAAAGCGATCGGCCAACCGCGAGTTTTATCATAATGAGCAGAGACTAGCGAACTCAATGCGGCTGCTTCTGTTTGCTGTGTGCATCATAAACATACTGACATACTACAGCATGAGTCCAGCTGCTGCCCACACATGCGTCCTGCAGTCAATGCTATAGTGTAAGCTTTCAAAATCCTCAAGATTAAGACGGTGTATAAACATACTGTGACAGAAAGCCGAGCAGAGCATCCAGACTTCTGCTGATGACTGCAGCCAGAGATAAGCAAACACATCTCACTCTGTCAGTCCAGGTGTTTAGCACTGAACTATATCTAAATAACTCACATTTTCTCGCAAAACATTAACAGCTTATAAACATGCTGTATAATCCAGTATTTTCTCTTGTGAAGATGCAACACAATACATCATTTCCACTAAATGGAATGACTGTGTTGTTTTGCTTCTACATCTTTTATAAGACTATACTGTAAATTACTGCTTTTAAAAACAACTGTAATGATTGGTTAACAAAATGTGCATGAGGCAATTGGCTGTTTTTCCACTGGCAGATACAGCTAAAAGTACATTTGGACCCCTGGATTCACCTGGTTGTTGTACCGGCACATTACGCTGGTACCTGATGATACACATCTGCAGAATATTTCTTCTCTTATCAGTACCACAAAAATGAATTTTGGCTCCAATGCTGTTGATTCATATTAGACACCGAAGGTTCTGCCTGCCAAATGCTTCATCGTAGTTTTCTTAATTGATTTACTGGCAACAGGCCATGAAGAAGAGTCCAGGTCCAGCAGGGAATGTGAGAAGACGACAGCTCCAATTGGACTCAATGTGCTGTATTTCTGTAAGTCATATTGAGGTCATTTTGTTCTGTCTCTTAACTCTGTGCATTGTAATATCTTCAGCATAAGGAGATGAAACAGAACTTATGATCTTTAGTTCACACATTATTACTCTCTCTAACAGGGCCGAGTCCATTCTGCTGAGTGAAGCTGAAAACTGAAGGGCAGCATCAGTTCTCCTCAGATGCCTGAAAACAGGGATTTAAAACCACACATCCTTTTTCCAATAAAGTATGACCATATTATACATGCAAATGTCATTTTAACCACATTGCATGTGTTGCTTTATCCTTATAGATCAGAGACCGAGTACAAAGCCATATTGAAGGTGATGCAACCTGGGTGTCGATTGTCGTCAACTGGCGCCACTAAAAACTGATTTTAAAAAATCTGTGAATTGTTCTTTGAACTTCAAATATCCAGAATGTATTTTGAAATTTAAAACAAAGAAACATTCTGGCAAGCGGCACTATTTTCAGGTCACTAATCAAATGGTCATATTAACATTGACCAGCATCTTTGTATAACCCCGCTGCTTCCACTGAAACACACAACACACTCTTTAAATCTTTCCCAGACTGCTTTTGCTATGACGTGATGTTGTCAAATAACACAAAGGAAAAATGTAATCCTATCTGAAATCTGTACTAATTTTTCACTTAAATTGTTACAATGATAATATTATTTGAAATGAAAACTGTATCTCCATGGCAATGAGGGCTTATGATCACTCTTCTCTAGAAAACTGCACAGACTGTTATGCATGATGACAAGTCTGTACCAGCAGGTTTGCATGAGCGTTGGAAAATTATTTTCAGCTTGACCTTCCCTCGTATTAAAGGCTTATACACTTGTGTCTGTTTTATCTATTGTAAATCTATTGTAAATCACCTGCCGCATGCAAACGACGAGGGCTGCGTTTCTAAAAAGTGTCGTGAGTCTCAGTATATCACAGAACCATTGACATCAGTGATCTCTATGATCATCAGCTCACTGTGATTTTGAGAAACAGCCAAGATCCTGATCATGCAGATAACAACTGAACATGTAAAAGTGTAACATTTATTCATCCAGCAGAAACATTTACTATCTGCTATAGATTGTAAATGTCTGGAATATTCGAAGTGGCTGCTAGGCTGTGAAAGTTAACTGGTTTACTAGTTAAAAACTCTCCCTGTTTCTGATGTTCTGTCTGGATTGTAAACCAGGTCCATTCATCAATGCATCACACATCTAAATGGCTGACTGGTTAAGACAAAAATGTACATTAAAATAAAGAGGTACACTTTCAAATGTGAAGTTCTTGAAAGGTTCTATGTTGGGCTGTATGGTTCCATAAAGAACCTTTACCATCCACAGAACCTTTCTGTTGCACCAAGGATTATTTTTATTGGAAAAAGGTTCTACAAACTATAAAAGGTAGGAAGAACTTCTTTTTAGTTTAAACTTTAACCAGTAGTGACGCTTGCCTTATTAGACACCACTAACAAAACTGAATCAAAAGTGAACTGCATTTCTTTAAAAAATACATTTAAAATTCTGCAACATTTTACTGGAATGAAAGTAATCACAGAGATTGCTGTGTGAAGACATCTTCCAACTGTGTAAGATCACAGTTGGCAAACGATTTTATTTCAGCACCATGAGTTTTTTGTTTAAGTATTTCTGTGTGTGGAAGATGGAGTTTTCTTGTAGGTTGTGCATCTGAGGGCACAGAAATGCCACAAAGATCAAAATGATCAAACATGCCTGTCTGCTCTCACAGAATCTCTGCTTCTCATGATCTTCAGCATCTGTTGATCCAGGTGCATCCTTGCTTAAATGGTTACAATTTTTTCTGTAAACAAGCATATATGGTGTCTTTGCATGAATGGATGAGCTGGAGCAGATAGTGAAGGAGAAACAGGTGACAGCACACATGAGAACTCCTTCAGCAGAGTGAAGTTCAGTGTCTGCTTTGAAGAAGCTAAAATACAAGACAGATTAAAATAGACAATTTATAAACCCATAAATTTCCATTTGTGTTATTTAATAGTTTTAAATGACTGTACCATTGGTCTAAAACATAGACCACAGTAATAAAAAGACTTTTAGCTAAGACTCTAGCTATTAGTGCACAATAATGAGTGCTTCTTACTGAAAAATGAATTTGATGACGTGCATGCATGCATGTGTCAGAGATCTGAAGAGTGTCAGAGAAAACAAACAAGAGAGAAAGAGAGAGAGAGTGAGAGAGAAAGAGAGTGAGAGAGGAAAGGCTACTGCAGTGGATCAACCCTCCCTCCCTCCTATCCCATCCCAGCCAACTGTCTCTCCACACCAAGAGAAGAAGAGAAAGCAAGTTTCTAAAGATGCTGAGACACAGAAGACAGCGTCATCTCTCATCACATCCACTGACAGACTGAAGAGAGGAAGAGATCAGATAAATCATCCCTGCCAGCAACTGAAGACATGATGAGCAGAAGCTGAGACCATCTTCAAGAACGAGCAGCATGGTGGAAGAAGAGCTAGTGTTAAACATGGAAAAGAACTCGAGTCAGGCAGTCATTGAGGACTGGAAGAAAATGGACATGATGTACATTTCCATCGAGAGCACAATCGCCCTGGCATCTGTGCTTGGAAATGTCCTGGTGGTTTCAGTGGTGGCCATGAACCAGGCTCTGAGAGATCCCACCTTCTGCTTCATCGTATCTCTGGCACTGGCCGATATCGCTGTTGGTGTTCTTGTCATTCCTCTGGCTGTGGTCATCAGTCTGGGTCTCATGACTCCGTTTTACACCTGCCTCTTCATTTCCTGTCTGCTGGTGATGATCACTCAGAGCTCCATCCTGTCACTGCTGGCCATCGCCATCGACAGGTTCTTACGTGTCAAAATCCCCACCAGGTGAGTCTGAAACAACACGTTTATGTTTCTTCTAGACTGATTTAAATATGCAGTTTTTGATCAACTGCATGTTGTTGAGGTAATGGCATAAATAATTTAAAGATCTTTTTTCTTATAAACTCATCTCTGCATTTGTTGCTAGTTTGCTGATTCTGCTTACAACTGCAATATAATAAAATCACCAATATTATTAATGAATTCATGTCAATAAATGTATTAATATTAAAAATGGGAACAACTGCTCTGCAGGTGATGGAATCCATAAGCTGAACTGTATCTTATTTCCAGGTGTCAAAAACGGAGCAGCTTGGCCACTTCCTCCATTTGTGTTTATTCAGAACATTCAGGAAACTATCCATGTTATAAATGTACTTGTTATATAGAGATTGTTATTGGAGAGCTTTGATAATAACGTATTTGCATTAGTAGATAAAGTGACATTAGTGACATTCATCAAAAACACTACTCAAAAAACCGTTTAACCAGCCCGAGTTTTTAAACAAGATAGCTGGTCTCCCAGCCTGACCAAGCTGGCTTAACTGCAGGCCAGCTGATCTTCCAGGCGGACCAGCAAACCTCACTAAACCCCCCCAGTCAATCAGCAGAACCAGCTTAGACTCTTTAAAGCATTTTTTCAGATGGGAATGCACAATAATGTTTTATTCCTCAGCCAGACTGCATTGCTTGCATATATCTGTTGACTTCTTTAATGCAAATCAATAGGCTGGTGTAATATAAAGCTTTTAGCTAAATTAAACCTCCGCTGTCTGTCAGGTGGAGTTATGTTCACTGCTCTGATAGTATTTTGGCAGCAACCCCAACCACACATTTGCTGTCTGTGTCATATGTGCATGTGACTTGTTATCTCTAAAAAAATCCTTTAGAGGAGCAGTGAATAAAGAATTTTAAAATACACTTTGTATATAATAAGTAAAGCGCTAATTTTACTTTGAATTCTTTTAGTGTTGCTTGCTAAGGTGAACATCAGCATCACTTCTGGGCATCCTGAAGATCAGGATTTCCTAGTTTTGCAGAGTTAGGGATCCTCACATTTTCTTCAGGAAACATGGAAATTTGTTTAGTATTATAATATTAATCAGAATACTTCAGTAATTTAGAGGAAATGTTTCTTAAACCACTGGAGATATAAGCTACACTTTAAAATGCTGTTTTCAAACAACCCAGCATTGGTTAATTTATAACCAAGAGGTTTTTTCTGTCCACATTTTACCTAACCATGGATTGAATACTATTCACAGTAAAATGAGTATTTTAGTGTGTAATGAGAATCACATGATTAAAATTACACCGACTGTTGTCATAAAGTGTAATGATCTCATCTGTGTTATTTTTGACAGATATAGCACTGTGGTGACGCAGAGACGCGCATGGGTAGCAGTTGGTTTGTGCTGGATTCTGTCCTTTCTGACCGGGTTAGTGCCCATGGCTGGCTGGCATCGCAGTCCACCCAGAAACGCCAGTGTGGAGCTCATTGAATGTCAGTTCACAAATGTCATATGCCTGAATTACATGGTGTATTTTAATTTCTTCGGCTGGGTGGTGGCACCCTTGACCATCATGATGGGACTGTATGCCGAGATCTTCCGCATCATCTGTCGTCAACTCAACCGCCGGGCCGAAGCCACTTCTGATTCCAACAAGTACTACCGCAAAGAGCTGAGACTGGCCAAGTCCTTAGCGCTCGTTCTCTTTCTGTTTGCTTTCTGCTGGCTGCCTCTACATATCATGAACTGTATAGCGTTTTTTTGCCCTTCGTGCGTTGTGCCCAGGAGCGCTTTTTACGTGGGCATCTTCATGTCACACGGTAACTCCGCCCTGAACCCGCTGGTGTATGCCTTCCGCATCCAGCGCTTCCGAGACACTCTGATCCAGATCATGCAGCGATTCATACTGTGTAAAACCTCATTAGCCAGTCCGATCCCGCCCGGTCCAATCACCGAGAAAACACAAGCTCAGGTGTAGCAGCCAGAACTACGACTGAAATGACTAGATCTGTGCATGTAGACAATAAGACAGCTCATGCAGAAACACTGTGCAGCGTAAAACATCTCTTTCCTGGAAATGTAATAAAAATATTTTGTGGCTTTTGTTTTTTTGAGTGGTTTGTTAGATTAAATGCACACCCAGCGACTAGATCAGTGTTTCCCAATTTGTAGGTTGTGACACAACATTTGTGTGAGAAGATGTGTCAGTCACAGATAACAGAAATGCTAAATGCAGATAGTGAAATACATAAAACTTTATGGAAATATACCTTAGCACAACAAGACAAAAAACCTAATCAATTTTTAAAAAGCAGCGCAAAACACATCTCATCCTGGCTAAAAGGCCAAAATGTTTATTTTGTGATGAGAACAACACATATTAACTGATGACAATATATACTGACTGATGTTAAATAACCCAGAAATGAGACCCAGAAATGTCCACAACAAAAATACATTGTTTTTTTTCTTCACTGTGTATCTGAAAAATATCAGATAAGATCTCATTAACTCAAAACAATAATTAATTTTATAGCTCTATAGTCCTTATTGTATTTCAGAAATGTTCTCATTTGTATCTAGTTCTCTAATCTGTGGAAGTAGAAAGTTTCTTACTGAAATCAAAAATCTACAAAATCTACAAAAAACAATTACGCACACATATTCTCTCTGTGCACGAGTGTGCAGCAAAATTTTGTGACACTGCAAGAAACCTCATCAAACACAGTTACACATCAGACCTGACAGCACTGCAACAAAGTCTTCTGGTGCTACATTACTGTATTTAACTACATCATTACTGTATTTAACTACATTACTGTATTTAAATAATCGTTACTGTACAATACTTCTAGTATTTATTTACTCAAACACAACAAATGCTGACATACATCATAACTGAGACGTCTTCAGAGGAGTACGGCCAGCGTAGCTGTCTGCCATTGTGGTGACAGTCGTGCTGTTACTAATGAAATGTAACAGACAGTCTGCCTGAAAAACAGGCAACAGACAACAATCGTGAACTTTAACCACAGCAGTAACGCAAGAGTTTCAGAATTATTCATTATGAACCGACCATCAGGTTTAAATGATAAAATTAACTTGTTGGACCACTCTTTCCAAAATGTCCTAATTGACTAATAAAAGTTCATTCAACTTAATCATCATTTTGCGAATGTCAAACATGAAACTAACTTAACCGCAGTCACTAAAACACCCTCTGACCCACACAGACTTTGCAGGGAAATATTTGGCCAAGAGGCTAAAAGCTCAGGCTGTACTTCAACATTCATATGGGCTTTGAACTCTATGAAAACATCAGTAAGCACATGTAATCTAAATATGACACTCGTTTGACGCGGGCTTATCCACTGCATTCGCGTTGAGTCGCGCTTTGTTTGTAAGTGATATATTTCCAATACTTTTTTGGCAATATTATGCATTTACATTTAGTCATTTAGCTGATGCTTTTATCCAAAGCGACTAGAGGACATGAGGAATGAGGACAAGGAAGCAACTTCAACTACAATAAGAGGCAACAGTGAATAAGTGCTATAGACAGGTCTCAGGTATTTCAACACAGTATGAGAAGGATTTTTTTTTAAGAAGTAGAAGTGGCGGTGTGTTAGTAAATTAGTCAAGGAAGTTAAGACATAAAAGATGAGTTTTTAGTTGTTTCTTGAAAATGGCTAATGACTCAGCCATTCTGATGGAGATCTGGAGTTCATTCCATCAACCGGGCAGAGTGAAAGAGAGAGTCAGGAAAAGTGATTTCTTCCCTCGTTGGGATGGAACCACAAGGCGACGTTCATTAGCTGAACACAAGTTTCTAGTGGGCACATAAGTGAGAAGAAGTGAGAGCAGGTAAGGAGTAATCCAGTAGTCACCTTGAAAGCAAACATCAGAGCCTTGAATCTAATGCAATCTATTTGCATTAAAGCATTAACTAAGTTCATGGTAGGTTATTGCAAGAGAGAAATACTGAACAACAACAGCAAATGCACTTCAACTTCACTCGTCATGTTTACAGTCTGTGAAGAGTTGAGCTGTCGTGTTTCCTCCACAACAGCAGGCGGCGCCAGTGTGCTCGTGTTTCACAAACAATCCCGCAGAGGAGTCACTGGATTCTATATCCGCTGATTGTCGCACCGCGCTGCTGTGTTGTGACGATGCCGAAGTGAGTCGCGGTTTAATGTTTATTTACAGAGGTTCACTTTCAACACATCAACGCATTTAAGTGTCAAAAGCTTCATTAGTCAAAAGGAGTCATTTCAGAAAACGAAGCTGAAACGAAACTACTTTAACAGATATGAACTAGCTGGTTGTGCTAGTCGGCTTTTGATTCAAGGCATTTTATTTGTGCGCTTTAAACACATGGTCTTAGTTTAAAATACTGCAACAATCGCAAGTTTGTAAAACAAGGGAACCGCACGAACAAAACAGTAGCGCTATTTAAGCTCAGTACTACCACATGTTGGGTATGGTTTGGTTATTTAAGGCTGAGTGTTGTTCAGTTGGTTTGTGTGACTCGAGTGTTTCTTTCTTTCCACAGATTTTACTGTGATTACTGCGACACATACCTGACACATGACTCGGTATGATTTCCACACTTCTGTTAGTCGGGTGTTCTTTTGATGGCGATGTTTTCTGTGCAAACGCGTTTCATCTGTGTGCATATTCTGTCTTTGCAGCCATCAGTCAGAAAGACACACTGCAGCGGCCGGAAGCATAAAGAAAATGTGAAGGATTACTATCAGAAGTGGATGGAAGAGCAGGCACAGAGTCTCATTGACAAAACAAGTGAGTGAACTGTTTATCAAGATACTTCCTAAATCCATAAACAACACAATCATTCAGCTGATTATTCACTAATTTAAAAACTTTTCTAACATTTCAAATAACTTGATTTGTGACGAGTTATTTCAGTGCAGTTACATACTCATCATCCTTTTCTGTGTTACAGCGGCCGCCTTCCAGCAGGGAAAAATTCCACCCACCCCATTCCCTGGAGCCCCTCCTCCTGGTGGATCTCTGCTACCTCATCCAAATATTAGTAAGTTCCACAGAGAATACCAGTTGTGGAGTTTATCACAGTCAGACAAAATTCCTGTGACAGAATTGTGAATGTAGAGGCGTAACAAGCTTTATAATTCTGTTCTGCAGGTGGACCTCCAAGACCAGGCATGTTACCAGCTCCACCGATGGGTGGCCCCCCTATGATGCCAATGATGGGGCCCCCTCCACATGGCATGATGCCTGGAGGACCAGGTAAGACTGCCATTTTTATGCATTGTGTATGTAAAAAAAAGTGTTTGTGGGAATTTGCAGTACTAATATATCTGTAATTGTCTCTTGCTTTCAGGTCCAGGTATGAGGCCACCAATGGGCGGACCTATGCAAATGATGCCTGGTCCGCATATGATGCGACCTCCCTCTCGGCCAATGATGTTGTCTGTTAGACCTGGAATGGTGCGACCTGACCGATAAAAACAACAGTGCTGCCATTTCTGACCTTTTCCCACAATATTCATCAGTCAAGACGAATAACTGCGCTGGTTTAACAGTAGATTTAAGAGTTTTATTCCCCATTTGAGTTTTATGAGGGTGTGTGTTTGTGTCTCAGAATGTTTGGTTCAGAAAAAATTGACCTTTGACTCCAACCTTCTGTGAAATTAAACAAAATGGACATTACATTGGCTTCTGTATTTATGACAGACCTAATAGAGGCGTGTTGCATTTGTGTATTACAAGTTGATCATTGTGTGTGACTGTCAACATTTTTCAGTTTTTAAAGTTTTTTGAAAAAATAAAGTGAAAAACATTTTGGTTTGTTCTGCGTGTTTGTATTTGAAACTGAATTCTCTTGATTTCTCAAATCAGTGTAACAAAACCAGAAACCACAATAGCTGCTGCTGTAAATGATAGACATTTTGGCACATTCTTTAGCCGAATACAATTAAAAGACAAAAGCAAAAGTTATATTAGAATTTATTTGTTCAATGGCATTGAGACAGTATAATGATTGTTCATTATACAGCTGTAATGAACATTCAGGACTAAAGAACAGATATTAGACATCAATCATAATCCACCTTCAACAGGCCAGCAGTGGTGTCTAATGATGATGTTCCAGTGCAAGCATTTAGCCCTGATTCTGATCCTACATGACATGCCAAACAAGGTCAGATACTAATGTCGTAATGATAGAAGGAATTGCAGCATGTACGCTCTGATTCTTTTCGAATAAAGGACAAAAAAAATACTGTGATGTTGAGACAGCTAGCCTGTGTGACAGGTGAATATAAAGTGACATTAAATCCAGCTCTTTGTTTCATTTTGCAAATCCATAATCTAAATATGCTACATCTTTGCTATTTCACAGTAATGTCGTAATATCAACCACTGGTTGGATTTGAATTTGCCTTGATTCTTCACACACACATTAAAAATCTCAAACAGGTTTCCATCACAATTTTGATCAAAGTTTGAAACATCATATACCTTCATCAAGCAGTTCTACAATGTACACAGAATTCAAAAAGATCAACACAAATCTGCCTGTTTTGGGGAATATTTTCTGCTAAACCACAGATTAAGAGAAATCTTTCAACACAAATGTTACAATGCTCACACAGTGCTCAGTAAAGGGTTACAGTTTTCTATAAAGTTATATGTATAATTTTTTGCCCCAAGTCAAAATTAGTTTTCTCTTATATAGATTTAAATATATCTGAATCTCACGAGAAATGTCCAGGTCAATTTTTTTCCAAAAACAAAGAGAAGAAAATTAAGCCTATTTCAGCATTATTCCCCCATCCGATTCTTATATAATGCAAAAACACTCTTAAAATCAAATGAAAATTTCATTTCACATTACAGTAATGATAATTGTGGGGGAAATGTGCTTAAATGTTTTAATCTAACAGGTCCTAAAAACAGTCTTAAATGTTTATGCAAAATGTTTTTAAGATTTTAAATGACCCAGACATAACTTCGAGATTAACCTTAAAAGAATTTCACTCAACTTCATGCAGCTTTAGCTTTCAATATTTGATTTTGACTGTTTCCACACCACCAGCAATCAGTTAATGCTGAATAAAAATTGAGTCATACAGCAGTTAAGTGCTAATTTAAGACCTCTCTCTCTCTCTCTCTCTCTCTCATACTCACTCAATGTCTTTCTCATTTGGACTCGCACATAAAGTTTCACCTGATTCCCCTTCGATTCACACCTTGGTGTCCGGAAACTTGAAAGGTGGTGTTAGCTACACAAGGAAAAATATACTGGAATTCAGAAATGGGAATGTGCCAAGATTCCAATCAAACTACTGTGATGTCTGAGCCAACATAGCACAAAGCTAATCACATTGCAAACAGAAACAAATGTGATAGAATACAGTGTGAAAATACACAAAATCACATTACAGGATGTGATGGGTGAGTGAAATGAAACTCTTTGGACAGTTTGGGTTAGGAAATGAGACAAAACAATGGCAAACAACAGATTGATGAATGAGAAATGTGCAACATAGTCACAGAGAAATGATCACGTTCATTATTCTGGAAGAGTTTATGAGAGACAGACACTGAACAACAACCACAATCAAACCAAACAGTATGTCCTGCAAATGTTATCCAATAAAGATATCACTCCTGAACTCATGGTTGTTGCCATAGTGATAAACATAGCTACATTTTGGCATCTTGTGGCTGTAAATTGAACATGGATGGCAACAGTTTGCCGTTAGCTGTTTTTGATGACCAATGATGTATTTACGTAAGGCTATTTCTAGGTCTTGGAGAGCAACTTAGGAAGAGACACATTTTCAAAAGAAGTTACTGTGATCATCACCACTGATCTGCAGGCGAGTCGACCTCTGTACTCACACAATGTCTACCTCACATCTCAGGACTGAATTTGGTTTTAGAAAGCAGTCGTCACTTCTAGATTTCTCGTAATGAGGTCGTGACGTGTATCTGCATAGTGTATGTGGCCATCGAGACAAAACAAAAACCTTACAGAACACAAACTGACGTTTAGCCAGAATTAAACAGCAAATGCAAGAAACAACAAATTTCACCTTATACACTGAAACAACATGTTTTGTAAATAAAGTAGAACTTTGAAAAACATCTTAAGTGATACAAACTTACAGTGTTTTACTCTGTAACATTCCAAAAACGTTTAGTACACGTCACAATACACATACTTCTGTTTTCTGCCTTAGTGCTTTTCATCTTGTGTCTTGGCTTAATTATGTTCTCCTAAAAGATAATTTTGTTGACATGGAAACTTCTTTACTTAACTTGTACTGCTTTTACAAATTACAAAAATATTTCCTGCAAAGAACATTGTTGTGGAAATCTAATTTTCTAATTTTACACAACAAATCCTCAACCACAGCAAAAACAAATGGTATACAAACACATTTACCATGTGATGTTACAATGAAAAACTACAAATATATAACTTTACAAGAAAGGGTCAAAATGATATTCATACCAGTGAATTTGTGATTCATTAGATCAGTGATTCATTAGATCAGTGGTTCATTAGATCAGTGATTCATTAAATCAGTGATTCATTAGATCAGTGATTCATTAAATCAGTAAGAAAACAGAATGAGCATCTCGTCTATTCCTTTTTCTTGGGGCTGTTTTACTCATGAAACTATATTGCGTGTGAAATCCAAACCTACTCTAAACAGTCTTTCTTCCGTGAGCTTCAGAGCTGCAGACGCCGGGTAAGAACAAAGGAAGCACTGGATTTAAACGGAGATGACCGAACTCAATCTTGTGAAAAATAAAGGAGAAAATGGAGAAAAGTGTTCTAGTGCTACAGGGTTTGCAGAGCGTCAATGAGAAATTGATTCATGATCGTAAGCGTATGTAAACTTGTGAAACAGTATTAGTATTGCTGCTGCAGTTTGTGGTTCTACTAATGTTCTGCCAGCACGTTCATCCAGAGGAGATGCTACACGTGTCCAGGCTACTTAATAGGACTCATGGCCTACACTGGCTTCAGAGGTTTTATGACAGAGCCCTCAGATACAAGGAACTAAACCGTAAACATTCAGCCTAATGTGTAAAAGAGGGAAGCAATTATGATGGAAGAGATGAGGAGGTTAGATGATAAATCCAGCAATTCGAGACACAGCGCTCATCATCAGTCAAGATGAGAAAGAAAGGCTCTCCGGACGGGCGATGAAGACAAGGGCAGGAGGAGGATGATGAGGAGTAGTGTTGCCCTGAGGGAGGCTACAGATCACAGTGAGAAGGCACAGGCCCTAGAGTTTATGGGGAGTTGAATTGGGACAGCAGACGGTATTGTACTGGGGCCAAACTCTACTTCAAAATATGGTGGTCTCATACTTGGCGCTACTGGAAGGTCTGGAGGAGTCTGGTGGTTCGAAGAGCCAGCTGGTGCTGCCCAGCGACTGCAGGTCCGTTTCTGGGTCCACAGGGTCTGTGTTCTGGCAGAGGAGGAGCGGAGAATGAGACTGCAGGAGAGAAGGGCAGCCAACGAAACCCACATCACACAAAAGATGAGACTGAGGGCAGTGAGGGTGAACATCTCATCACAACACTGCTGTCTGATGATGTTTGATCTACTTAACTGTGTACATTCACTGGGTAAGCTACAGCATATCCAGCAGCACAATAAACTATGAGCTAATGTATTGCTATTGTACTGGAACACTCGCACAAAGTGTTTTGCTAACTTATAATGTAAAGGTGTTTTAACACACTTGTTTTAATGTTTATCTAACGTTTAAGATGACATTTGCAGAAGAACTATAATCATGTGACTAACATGTCCAGGTCATAGTTCAAAAACAGAGATTTAGATTTTAGTTTGAATGTTTTGCATTTACATTTTTTATGACATCAAGAATATTTTGCCAAATCATGTTATACTATCACATAATCTACTTATCGAAGATTTTGTTTTTGTTATAAGTTTCATTCTTGTTTCTCAGTGATGATTTATATTAGATTATCATTACTGTAATACAGTGATTTTAAAACCAAAATCTGCATAAATTAAGGTAGTACATCAAACACTACAAAGACCCAGCACACAATATTAAATTAAAATGTCATGATTAAATAATAAAATTACTAAAGTAATAAAATTAACATTTTAAATCAAATTAAATGACATTAATATTTACATGTGATTTAAAGATAAAAATGTGACCCAGACTTCCTCAACCTGACACATAGAGCACATCCACAGCCCAAAACAATCACACAGTCATCTCCTAATCCCTCAATTATACCAGACAACCACCCTGCAGTCTAACAGACGACACTGACACCAGTTTAAAGCTGTAACTGTTGCTAGTGTCAACCAAAGATGTGCATGAGAGGGAAAGAAGTGGTGGATAACTGAGTCAAAAACAGAAGAGGAAAATTAGTAAACAAGTAAACAAGCGGCAGGGAAGAGAAAGCTGGAGAGAGATTGAGAGATTGAGAGAGAGCAAAACCTGAACTCCAGGGCTGAGGGAGGGCAGCGGGAGGTGGGTGGGGCGGTGGGCGGAGCACGTGTGACAGTAGCAGCAGTGGCACTCAAGCACAGGTGCACCCTGGGAAGGAGGAGGAGTCAGAAGCACAGAGACACAGATTACAGGCTGTAGAATGTGACAGATCTATTGGGACTGGTGATGACATCACCTGGTTTAAAAGGGCTAAATCATTCCGCATGGCGTGTTGCAACACACCAGTATTAACAATAACTGTGATTGTTATAACTATAATAATTGATATTGTGTTAATAGTACACAGAAGATAATACAGTGAATATTTCAGCAGCAGTATCTGGTTGACACAACACAGTAGGTGGTGCTACAGTATGTGCACCTGAGACAGTGATTGGAACTCTCTCTTGACTCGTGTTTTGAGTGTAATTTATTGGGCAAAAAAAGAGAAAACACTAAATAAAATTAAAGATGAATTTAATTAATACCATTATTTAATTTATTTATTTTATTTAATATTTTATTTATTTTTATTTAAAAACATTGTGACCGAAATTGGGATATACCATATTGTGAATTATTTTGGCCATGATAAGTGAAAACGTGATAAGAGAAAACAAATAGCATTTAGCAGCACTGCCATTTTGCTCTGTTTTACTGTATATTTACTGTATATTTATGATATTTTTGTCATTTTGAGCATTTTATCGCACCCCACCACATTCAAATCTCACACAGGTTTAAAACACCTGAGGGCGACTAAATGATTTTGAGGGGAACACTTTTATTTTTGGGGCAACTGTTTCTTTAAATTCTTTCCATAAGAGATTGAGGGGAATATATACTATTAGGAACTTACCAAATGCTCATGATAAACGTGTTTGTGATCGTTTAACTTTAAAATCAATAATAATAATATTACTTCACTGTAGGCCTTACAGTAGATGCCATATTTAATTAGGAAAGAAATGAGGACAAAATAAGGACGAGTATTGTGAATATATTCTGTTAACTGAATTAAGCCACAGCAGACCGCATATTTAATTTGACATCAACACAAAGCAGGTTGTGAGGGATGTATATACAGTTTGTGGGCTCTGCATTACTGTTGACAGCTGAAGAAACACTGAAATCTCCTGTTACACAAATTTCCAGTGACATTCTGCCTCCTAAAATCTCCTTCTGTTCCACAAAATAAAGAGTCCTACACGTTTGAAAGGACGTGAGGGTGAGCAAATGAATGCAGAACTTTTATTTTTGGGGTGAATTAATCCCCTAACAGAATGTATTCACAGCTCATGGTTCATTCTTATTTAATTAGATCGTCTGTTTTTCCGGACAGTTCTGGACATTTGTACTGCTCACGGGTGGCAGTCTGAACAGGCGGTGCGGGTGATGAACTCATACTCACTGCGGAGCGGCGCGTGCTGTTGCGAGACTGAGACGTCGGGCGACTGCTCTTGGTTTCTATGGTTTCTGTGGCTGGACCTGCATGGGAACTGTGTCGACGGGCTTTCTGTGCCTGAAGAGCCATCTGATAGGCCAACTCGAACGCTTGTCCCAGTGTCAGGATGATCTCATAGGTCTGCGTCTGTATGGAGAACAGACATTGGTTTATGAATCCTTACATAACGTGTATGTTTACTACCAGTAAAGCTATATAAAGATCAGTGACAACTATACTGAACCTGACAGCAAAACTGAAGCACAAAGGTGCTTTGAAAAAAATCTGTTACTCATTTCACACGTGAAATTCTTGGCCAATCATAACAGAGGTCTCAAATCTCAAATGTCTCGAGTCTCAAATGTACAGTGGTGAAACATGCGTGCTTAATCTGAAAGATCATAAAGGAAGGAATGGTGCTCATAAAAATAAAAATTTTGCATGGGCAAAATTTAACACAATGATACTAGGGGGTTGTGGTTGGTCGTCTGTATGTTGCTATGCAGTTGCTAAGGGATTCCTGGTTGCTTAATGGCTCAGATTAAAATGACTCTATGATACTCTGGTCTGCAGATAGGCTCAGATCCTTCAGTGTAAGTCCTCTAGATGTTCTCATGACTCTATGTCTACCAGGCAACAATGAGAAGTCAGAAGATCACTTAGACTCAACACAGGATCAATAAGTGAGGACGAGTCACAGGTCTGAGCAGCTGTAACACAGATTCTTCTGTTATGAGAAAAATCAACACCTACCACTTCTGCTGTAGTGAAGACATGGCAGAAGTGATAGCCAGACTTCAGGTCTTTTGTGATGTAAGCAAACGTGCAGAGGTCATCAGGATCCTGGGCAGCACACGAGATGTTCTGGATCTCATGTTCTGCTACTATTGCCTGAGAACACAAACTCCTTTGTGAGGTGACAGCAGAGCAACGTTCCCAAAATCAACCAATCAATGAATGACTTTATTCTCTTTGTATTTCTCTCTGTTGTTTTTTCATAGTAAGATGCTTGCTACGTTCAAAAATATAATGGCAAAAATAATAAGGAACAGTTTTCTTGGGATTGGACTGTAAACTGTAAACCTTATTTGTGTTATTGTATCTGCAGTCTCTATAATAGCCTAAATATGAACAATGTACGTCACATGAAGTGTTTGCTGGACAGTTGCTCTTGTTTACCTTGCTGGCTGCATCAACAAACTTCACTCCTCTGTAGGTGATATTCAGAATGATGACGGGACCCTTCCGGTGGTCTTTAGATTTCTGGTGAACATCATAGAGAATAATGCACTCAGCTCCACATCTCAACACTCAACACTGATTCAAGACATAAAATCAACAACAGTTTGACATACTCTTATTCTAGCGCACGCCTCCTGTGTAGACTCGATCCCTCGTAGATCTCGAATGATCACAGAGCCCAAATACTGGAGAAGAAAGATGAGAACAGAACAGAAACGACACAACATACAGCTGAAATAAAGATCACTGTTCACCCCTGTTACATGTGTACAGACTACATACAACAGTTGTGATGAACTCTGAATGTTTGTTGACCTACATTAATTCACTTAGAAGAATGTCACTGCATATAGATTTCAGGAATATAACCTGTGAAGTCTTGTGCATGTACAGTACTGCTTATTTTTAGGCTCATTAGATGCTTTACCAAAAAATGCTAAGATGTTTGTTTTTATCTGTTGTTTTACTGTGTTAATCTCAGTACAGTTTTCCAAACATTCTTTGTCTGTAAGTTAAGTTAACCTTTAAAAAGTCATTTGCCAGATATTTGACATTGCTTCTTTCTCACTGCCAGTTAAACTGGGCAGATAAAAGGGTGGAACAGGGTGACTCACTCTGGCCTCATAAACGCAGGAGTCCGTGATGAGTTTCTCAGGGTGATGGTGCCAGGTGGACACAGTGGTGTATGTGGCCGAGTGGCTTGAAGGACGAAGACTGAAGCGAGAATGACGATCCGCACGACGATCCTAAAGAGAAACAAGACGTGAAGTGTGAGTCTCGCTAACTGTGACACCATGTTTAAATACATCTCAGCTATCAATAAAACTCAGCACACTTCTAAAGTCACACCATTATAAAGCAACAAGCCATGTGCATTATAGTGATAAACTGTTGAGTCATTTATTGTTTTTATAAAACAGCGCTATGATACCCGTGTTCAATAAACAGTTTGATGATGTCAGTGTTGATAAAGAGATAATGTTTAAAAAACATTTGCGTTACATTCAGCCGTTTCCTCCCAAATGTAAACGCTTATAGTCTTACATTATTAAAGATACAGCTCTCTTGAGGAAGTAATAAATGACTTATGTGCTGTGACTGCTAACCTCAGACATCAGATAACTCTGATGTTACTGTGACGGACATCAGCATTCAGAAAGAACGTTCAAAAATAACGTTTCTCAAAACATCACAGAACAATTACACAACTTCACAGACCCCATTTAATGTGACGCATGGAGTTTTTTCACTAGCAAAACTGTGAATGCTGTCAAACGCTGTCAAAGGTTCCAGAAAAAACATGTATTACATATCAGATTATATAAAAGTATCTAATTTATTTTATTAGTTATTAATATTTCAAGTGTTTCTATTATTTTGGCTAAAGCAAATTCCTGTGAAATTTAAATATATACTGTGTATAATCACTAAATGCTCTCTTATATATGTTTAAATTTTTGCTTTATTTTTGTATAAACAATAATAATAAATTAGTATCAAAACAATTATGGAGATTTAATTTCTAATTATTTTTCATTATTAAAGTTGGTTTACAACACTTATAAAATAACCAAAGTGTGACTGAAATGTGATTGGTTGAAGAGAGCGATGATGTCACTGAGCTACTCACATGAGAACGTGATCTTTCACCGAAGGAACGGAGGGAGATGGTGCCGTCCTGGTCCAGAGCTCGGCTCTTGCGGCCTGATTCTCCCAGCGGCAGCAGCGTGTCCATCGAGCGGCTGGTGTGTGGATCCATGAAGCCCAGAGATGAAGTGTTCTGAGACAGCAGGTCCTGAATCTGAAAACACAAGCATTCCTAATGGAACATCATACAGCTTCCAAGCTCTTATTCACTGAGGGCTGCACTGATCAGGTTTCCTGATAGGATGCTGAGGTGCTGCTCACCTTCAGCTGAGAGCGGCGGCTGGATTTTGAAGGGGCTTCTTCATAGGGCCGCTCTGCTATTGAAGCTATGATCCTTTTTCTGTGACCGAGCGCGCCAATCTTTAACACCTGTGTACAGATGTGCAGTGTATCAGTTTACAGTATACATGTAAACACAGCAGCCTGCACGTGTACAACAATCAATATACACATTCATACAAACACATTTGTAGTGAAAATACACAAAAAGAACACACACTCTGTTTTGGACACTGCTGAGTATAGTATATGACAAAGCATTATGGGTAATAAAAAAAGTTTACATTAACGATTTCAAGTTCCCACAAGTTCTTCACACAGTCCAGGGTTCGATAGCCACTAGACAGGAAGTTGTGCAGATATTCTCCAAGACCCAGAGTTTCCAACCATGAAGGCAAAGACGTGCTTCCATCACAGCCCAGAGCTTTCAACTGTGAGTAAAACACATGAAATAAACACAACACGTGTACAAACATCCACTGACAAGAATGGTTATATATATATTTCTTTATTGATATATGTACTGATATGTATATGCACTGATTTCATGCCAGTTTCTGAAGTATCATAAAGATCCATGCAAACGTGTGTGAATGTAAGATGATTTCATACATCTACTAAAGCAGCCTGACAGCAGTTTTTATAGTCACTGCAGAAGTTATTTGTGAGTGAAGATCCAGCATCATTTCAGTGCTGATGACACTTGCTTTGTTTATTATTTAATGCAGTAACAGTCAGAGCTACAGAAATACTGTGTGTAGCCACTGTATGAATATTACTGGACGTTAAAGGACTCGACCTTTGGAAGGCTTTTAGCTGCGTGGAGGATTTTCTTCCTGTGTCCTGGATCAGTGATGCCCATTTCCTGAAGGTCCTCATCTTCCATCACGTTACTCCCCTAAACACATGCAAGTTCATGACTGACTATTTTGCTGCCTATTTTACAATAAACTGTTGAATGTAAACAGTAACAATATTGTAATACAGTACTGCTATATATGTGTCGTAAACACATTGTAAACAAATATTAATATTATAAAATATATATTTTACATATATTTTCGTTATTTTTTTAAACATTACAGCGTTTAATAAACTACATCAGCTGTATGTTTGTGTAATTGACTGACCCGTCACACAGATCATTGAGGTTTTTCAGACATTTACCATAAAGCGCAGGTCATCGAAGCCGTTCAGCACCAGTTTACTCTCATACTGGGGGAAGCCCACATGTTCCAGCCACTCCCCCACCGTCTGCTCCAGCACGCGGCTTCCGGCTGCGTCTACAGACAGAGGATGGCGTTTGAGCAGAGAGAAACCGTTCAGCCTGTAGCAGCGGCACTCGGAGGCCGAGATGTGGCACTGCCACATCATCTTCGGCCAGCAGAGCTGAGGACAGCAGCAGCAGCAAGGCAGTGTCCTGTCTCAAACCACGGCCCACACTCAGAGCAGGGCCCCAGATATACAGACTAAAATAAGTGATGGAGAAACCTCCACCTGCCCTCACCGGGGTGAGAGGAGAATCAGGACTGAACGGGGGTTTGGAGGTAGAAAATGAAGGCTGGAAGTCCTTTAAAGAGTCAAGTTATAGAGGCCTCAACTGAGACCTTTCAATACAAGAGCAAATAAACACAGCGATGTACTGTCTGCTACTGACTGATTTACTGCACAGCTGTGTGGAGGAAGATCATAAAAGTTCAACAGAAGCTTTTGGCTTGCAGCAAAAATCTGAGATCTAAAAAATGCTACTAGGAAGTCGCAGGAAACAGCACCCTGCATTACTCTACATACTCAGTGCCTGTGAAAAACACATTCCATCAGAATGCAAGGCTTAGTGAAACAGATTCAGAATGGGCAGCAAAGCCCGTCGTCAAAGCCCTAAAAACAGTTATAAGAGTTATAAGAGAAATAAGTCAGAGGGTGAGCTTACTGCAAGAGTCATTGACCCTCAAACCAAACAGCCCAACACAGTGATCACAGCTCCACTATAATTACAGTTCTCTAAAACCTTTGCATGACCCCAGCTCATCCTGTGAAACATCTTCTTCCCAGCTGTTGACAACAAATCCCTCCCACTGTCAGAAAGCAGCCCGCTTGACTACTGCTCCGACCAGCAGCGTTCTGATCACGGTATTCCAAGTACTGCTGGTCCTTCCAAGCTTAGATTCACCTTGCTGGGTTAACATACCAGAATGGAGTGAACCGTCAAAGTGAGGTAAAGCCTCAACAAAAATAAGATGAGCTCCAACAATGGACAGATAAAAATCCTGTCAGAAGCTCGTCTTTGCAGCCTAGCCCACTGCTCTGGGCACTCAGTTTCTCTATCAGACGTCCCTAAGAGTTTTGTGGCCCCTGATCTGTTAGTGTTCTAATCACAGTAATCCAGAGACTGCCGGTCCTTTCAAGCTTAAATGCACTTCGCCAGGCTAACATACCAGACTGGAACGCGCCACCAAAGTGAGGTAAAGCCAAGCCTTGATCCAATAAAAATAAGGTAAGCTCCAACAATGGACAGATAGCCCCATCAGAAAGCCATGTTGATTACTCGCTCTCTTCTTTCGCAGCCCAGCGCCCTGCTCTGGTCTCTCTGTTCCTCGTGTGGATGTTTCTGAGGGTCTTGCGCTCAGGGGCAAGGTTTGCTGCATCCCTGATCCGGGAACGCTCAGTCACAGCGGCAGCTGCATTCAGCGCTCACAAAGCAAAACGATGACAGACTGCTTCTCCTGAACAGTGGCATTTTTCCCTGCACAGCTCACAATCATCTTTTACGCATTTTCTTCAGTTTGTGTCTGCATCGTTTCTTCTCACCACCTCCCTCTCTGTTATCTTTGAATGTTTTTTCTCTCTAATTCTCATTCACACTCTCTCTATAAGCTCTGCAGCGCTGCCATATGCTGTCTGATGCCGAGACGGGCTGCACGGCATATACGCTCTGCCTGTTCTTAAATCCCCCTCCCTCCTGTCTCTCTGCCTCTCTTCCTCTATCTGTCTCACACATACGCACAGGCTCCCTCTCTCCCTCTCTCTCTGTGGTGATCAATCCCCCCTTCTCTGTCTCTCTCTCTGCCCCTCTATTTTTTTCTCTGCTCCCCATACTGATTAAAATTGCACGCAGGCTCTCTGATCTTGTTGGTGCAGAAAGGACACCATCAGAGGAAAGAGCAACGAAGAGACAAACCCCAATCACATGCTTCAAAAGGGAAAAGTACAGGTTTCACTGTACTCCCATCACAATCCCCTCTGCTCTTAAGTACTTTCAGAGCCTCTGCACTCTATGAAAAATTCAATCACAGCCAAGCCACATACCGCGGTAAATCTTCAGAGGAATTACATTCATGAACGTGTCACGGTACAGTTGTGGAGAAGGGGGCCGAGGCTGCCCAACGTTAAGTCAGCGAAATACACCATGTGCGTAACATAACGCCACCCATGCTCACCTTCATACAGAACACATGCGAGTCTAATTATAAGAATTCAGATCTGGCACATGGGATCAAACCATGTTTGTATTTTGCACACACATGATGTCATCTGCATTTCAATTGTGTAGCGTTGTTTAATTCAGTGTCACACATGCGTGCATGCACGTGTGCATGTAGGGCATTTTCTGCATGCAGCTGAGAGCAGGGGAATCATACGAACTGTCAGCCTGCCAGGCCATTATTCACATCTGTACAGACATCCAATCAAGCTTGAGATGTAAAGTACATCTAAATGCCCGCCAGCGGACAAGACTCACCTCTGAAGGAAGTACAGTAAAACTAGCTGCAGTTCACAAACCTCTTTAACCACATAAACCTGAAGAAAACATCCCAGAGGTTGTGACTCACATCAAGCTGGAAAGAAACAACAATTACATGCTATTAACATGTTTTTGGTGTTTTACACTGTGTCATTTAGTACATAAAAAAAACATTTAAAAATCTCATTATACAAAGACTACTATAAAAAAAAATGCATTTTATAGACGTGTTTGCTAAAATTTACTGAAAAACATCACAAAGTAGTTTTTTTTTTCTTTGTCTAGCAAAAATGATCTCAGTGACCCATAAGAGAAAAGGTTTTGAGTCATGAGTTCGGACAGACAGTTGTCAGCGTTGCCAACACTCAGGTTCCCCAAATACAAGAGACAAATTAGTAACCGTTTTATTGATATGATAATACGATTAACCTGAAAACCTTTTTAAACATTGTTTCTTAACATCAAACAACGAATCTCTCATCACACGCAGACTGCTGTGGGAAATGTGAGGACATTGGCTTGTAGAACACAAGACCTGCGGCTTTCTCAGATGGGACTCTCTGAAGAACAATTTCTAAATGATCGCATATCCACCAGAAATCTCTATTAAAATATAGTGCTCCACATCCTTATATAGCTTCTGCCTGGGGAGGCACTATGTGAGAGAAAAATACCAAGTCCTAATTACTGAGTGTGATAGTGATGGCCTCAGTTAATGGATCTCGTCTCATTTTTGTAAAGTAGGCCCTTGACACCCAGCGTATACTGGAGGGTGTCTGTGTCAAAATATGAGGTTCAAAAATATCAGACACACACTAAATTGGGGTGAGAAGCGAGAGTGTGTGCTTTAGACGCAATCTTTGGTTGTCAAAGATGGCAGTGAAATAACAGCAGGAATGATTCAGCTTTATGGAAAAAAGCTGAAACACATCTGCCTGAGGGCTGACAAAAGATATTTGGTGTTTAGACATTTATATACATTATAACATATGATTAAACATATGAATACACACACAGTATATATATATATGGTTTTAATGTCAATATATGTAATTATTTATGTAATTGCAATTAATCTTGTTATAATAATGTGATTATTCTTACATAATCTATATAGATTACTTATATAATCCATTTATAGATTGTATATATTTATATATTTTGCAAAATGTCAAAAGACCTCAGCAGGTAAAGTAATGCCTCCCTAAATTTGACCACTATTCATTATTTCATTATAATTGTTCTGTGCTATATTATAACGTTACTGTTAGCAGTCCAACTTCAGAAAGCTTCAGGTTCTGAAGATCTGTGGTTACTCTACTCATGTGCAGATCTCATATTCACCTTCCACTGCTGGCTGAAGCTCTTCAGAGAAACTGGCGATTACAGTCATGATCTTTTCAATCTAAAACAAAACAGGAACAGAAGGGTTATAAAATCTAATTAAATATTTAATTTCACTGTAATCTGCTATGACAGGTTACTCTTCATCAGACGTTGTTAGAAATGATTTTAATTCATAATTCATTACTGCTGTTCAGAAGACCCCATTTCTGAATTCAGAAGATTTAAACTGTTGGAAATCTTTTCTGCATTTAACCTGGATCATAATAAAGTCCATTTTCCATGACACTCTCATCCTGTGATGGTTTAAAAACATCTAAAATCGTGAATTTTTTGGCAAAGCTAGCATAAAAAAAGAAAAATATCGAAGAGATATGGTTCGGCAAAAACAAAACAGAAAAAAAGAACAGCCACTTACTCACAGTGACAGAAACCTCACACTGAGCAGAATGAAAGCACATTTAAAAGAAACTCTTTTCTTGTCTGAATAACAGCTGTGAGATTACTCATCTACAATCAATGGACTTTTAGGAACACGTTTTTGATGTAATATTTAAAGTCTGAAAAACTCATCTGCTGTGTGCTTGTGGCATCAACATGCTGACGAGCCTCTGGACTCATTAAGGAGTCAGATAGCACACTCCATGAGACACATCCCCCCACATCCCCTCCAGCCATACAGATCGTCACATTCCACATCACAAGCAACCTACATACTAACTCACAGTGCTCTGTACACTCCACATCTATCCATTATAGAATGCATATGACATCACAGATTTCCCAGAATCCCTCAGCTGTCTGTGCTTATTCCACTTTCTATACGGTTGTGTGTTTGAAAGTGAAGTCTATTTACAGCACGTATAAAGGGAACAGATTCTTAACTATACAAACACCTCATAATGGAGAATGTTGGTAACCTGGACACTGAATTCAGTTATATTAAAACTAATGACTTGATGCGTTTTTGAGTCAACATGAATTTAAAATTGATACCTGGTATATACAGTGCCTTGCAAAAGTATTTATACCTTTTGCAATAAAGGTAAAATCTCATAAAAAAAACAATTAAGTTTGTGGTTGTAATGTGACAAAATGTGGAAAAGTTCAAGGCGTATGAATACTTTTGCAAGGCAATGTATTCCTTTGTCTTACATTTGTCTGAAAATGTACAGATTTTGAAACACAAAGTTTTTGAATAAAACACTCAAGTCTGATCTTCATTATGCTGTTGAAGAAGAGAGAGAGAGACAGAGAGAGACAGAGAGAGAGACAGATGGTTTTCCTAGAATTACTGCAGCCGTCGTCTCTAGTCATGAACTTCCAGCATTTCCAAAAGCAGTGCATGAAAGCGGAGCATTTTCCTTCTGCACAGACAACAGAAAGGAAGATTACACAATGTGCAACCTAATGAGTGAAGATGTAGCAGCTGCACCTTGAGAAACAGTGAAGTGGAGGCAATAGCCCTGCCCAGCCATGAGCCAGAGACATAACAAGATTACAAGCCTTCGATATACAGTAATGGACCGATGACAAAGCTCTGCTGATACCAGATCAGAGCCAGCAGAACCAAATCTATACCAGCACACACTCAAACATATATAGCCATTTACCCTTGATTCATCACAGCAGCAATGGATGCTAAAAATACTGCCTGTAAAAGCTTCTTTATTTGATTTTATTTGCCATAGGCATTTCTGCTCGCTATGCAAATGAAGTTTGATTAGGAGGGGAACGGGTAGAGATATAAAATGATGGCGGATGATCAAGCAGGCCTCCATGGGTCTCAAAAGCTCTCTGACAGGTGAAAGTCTTTTCCACCCACATCTCCTCCCCAGAGCCTATCTTTCCCTCTTTATCCGAAGAGATTTTCCCCTGGCATCTTCCCTTTGCATATGAATTATGAAGAGACTTATATTGCCATCTGTGGAAAGCATGTTTGACCGCTCACATGAAGTGACTTTAGCTTTTCTGTAGAAGTGCTGAAAAATTCACATGCGGGCTGCCTATAGTCACTCTGAATGTATAAGAGTGTGACGAATTAATTTACATTCATTCATTCATTCATTTCAATACAAGCAGAATTTTTCAGCAATGTTTCTGGTATTAACAGTATTGTTTGAGTCATTGATCTAGTAATGTATATTCATATATCTTGGTGCATGTTAAAAAATGAATCTAGTGATAACTGGCCCATGACTGAATATAATCTCCAAACACTCACAAATAATAATTCATAAATTAATGTGAAGTAATCGGTTAATAAAAAACGTAATTATTAAAAAACGACCCCAAAATATTGTAAGAATCGGGGCTACGCGGAAGTACCTTCCAGTTAACAGCAGTTTGAAAGCAGCACACAAAGAGTGATTCTCTCTGTTCATTAAACATTAAAATAACTGCACACTTGACCTTTAGTGAAAGTTCAGAAGTGACTGATGTAACCAGGAAACATGTCTAACACATAAATGCTGAAGCAGCTGTTTTCTGGCAGGATATTGTGAGCCAGCACGCAGACTCGCTCTTTCACTGCACATCAGAGCTCTGAGCTAGAGCACCAGGTTTTATATTGGTGTTGACAGCAGGAGCACATCATCCTCTGTCCAGCATTCACACAATCATTCTTTCTCTCTCTCTTCTTGTCTCTCTTTCTTAGGACTTCAGATGTCATCCACACATGATGGGAAGTAGATTTAGTGGATGATTGGGAAACGCAGTGTTTTTAGAAACACAAGTCTCTGCCCAGTTTGGCTGTATAAATGCTCTGACGACTGATTGGTTTAATATTCCATTACAGCACAAGCTACTGCGCTTTGTACAGCCTGCAGTAGCAATGTGATCACATTTACTGTTATTCTTCTATATTCTTCAGTTTTATTCTATAACTGTGTAAAGTATTTTAATTAGAATTCACATTTTGGCTCTAAATTCAGATTGGATTAGCCAGGTTTGAAGGCATTGTAAATTATCCGATACACACCTGTGACTGCACTATTTAATAATGTGTCTATGCTATCTGTCTAACAATCTAAACAACTCACAACACCCTAGCAACAGCATAACAATCACTGTATGCCACCTAACAGCACCCTAGATACCACAAAATGCCTAGCTATGCCTTAGATACCACCAACAACAACTAGCCGGTGCTGGTTCTGTATTGTGATTATTACAATAAAAATTAAATTCAACTATTTTCTAGAATCAATAAATCACTCAAAGCTGTGCACTGTTGTGATTTTACCACACCTTAACCACCATAAAATCACAAAACATCAAGACTTGAGTGGCTTATCAATTCAAATCTTTATTGTAGACAATACAAATACATTTGTCTCATTAATGGTGTGTATGATATCTTCACAAACACAGAATAATCAATGCCATCAATAATAATTCAACATGTGTGTTCATCACAGTGGTGATGGTAAACGGCTCTTTAAACCATGTGCACGCAGCAGCGTCTCTCGTTCCAGTTGGAACGTAAACGAGGGGAGGGAACCGCTGTATGTGCAGCGTGGGACGGCCCCTGGGAACCTTCCTGAGAAGATACAGAGTGACAGTTCAGACCCAATTAGCCCCGCGAGCTGTGGCCAGCACACAGCAGAAGGACTGATGGGTCCAGCCGAGCGTTCAGCATCCAGCTACTGGCACTGATAGTGTGAAGAGGGCTCCCTACATCCTCCTCACTTCCTCTACATCATACTCTAGCTCCATTCCCACCCTCCACCTGAGAATGTCACTAAATAACATTAGCAACGTGTTACATGATTGAACTTTTCATTATAAACATCAGTATAATAAAATCTAATATATCCAAGTTTAACTGTTTACATGCATATCGAATTAAAAACAATCAAATACTGGAAATATGATCTGGCCATTCAGAATTGCCTAAGAAGGTTTGAATATAATTACACAAGTACATCCCTGTATACACAGACCTGTTCTGTTTATACTGTTTTGTCACATCGTTCTCTCGTAGTGTAGTTGTACACACAGTGTACAACAGTACAAAGGCCTACAGTACTCACGCTTAAAAATAAAGGTTCCTAAAAGGTTCTTTGTCAGGCTGTGTGGTTCCATAAAGAACCTTTAACATCCACTGTTGCACAAAAGGGTCTTTGTAAAACATTCTATAGACTATGACAACGTATGATAAAAATGGTTCTTTTAAGAACCTTGACTGTGGTTCTCTGGGGAACCATAAATGGTTCTTCTATGGCATTACTTGAAAAGAAGCCATAGAGCCTTTGTTTGTGGGAATGAACACTATTAAGTGAGATGTTTAACCATATTTTTATAATGAGAGTAATCTGGTTTCGTTGTGTTATGTTGATGGTGTCACTGCTCAGGGCCTGTGAGACTTTGTCACAGGTTGTTTATTTGTCAGTAAATAAACTAAAGTAAACATAAAAGCACTGAATGTCATTTGCTACTTGACAAACATCATCTCACTTTAACACATACCTTCAACACTACCACAACTCTCCTCATGTTGTCCCACAACCTCTTTCTCTCTCTATTATTTGTTTCCCAAGTCTGTTCTGTGTGTTTTTCCTGCAGTTCATCAGCTCTTACCTCGTCCCACTCAGAGGCAAGCGAGGGCAGCTGCTCTGTTTCCTTCCTCTTGACAGCACAGCTGGACAGCAGAGGCCCGTCTCCCTCACAGTGAGCGAGATCCAGTGGGTCAGAGTCTGATTTAAAAGGTCTGCATGACACCTCCAGACGTCCATTTGGCCTCCAGGTCCAGGTTTGTGGTGATGGGTCAGATGAACTGTTGGCATCCCTCTCAGTCTGGTTTCTGCTGGACTGTGGGTGCCGTGGGTCGGTAAGCGTCTGGGGCAGGATCTGACATTCTGGGTTTTTGTCAGGAGCAAGAGTAGAGAAGTCCATCTGGTCCGTCTCTGTTGGGACACAAATCCTCTTTACAGTTAGTCTCTGTGCACCTGGTATCCGTCCAGTGTAAGCTTTCATTATCCGTGGAATTACACTCGAACTAATAGGCTCTGTTTTCCCAAATCCAGCAGCTTGAGGAGTGTTTGCACGGATGGTTATCTTGTTTTTGAGGGTGCTGGTCTATCGTTGTCACAGGGGTCCACCCACAGTGTGTGTCCCTCTTTGCCCTCCCTCTGCCAAAGACTTCAGGGGTTTTTAGAGACCGTTTCCTTCCTTTCCCTTCCCGCATGTTTCACTCACTAGCACAGTCTCAGAAGCACAACCTCCCCCTGTGGTTCTGAACTATGGGGCTAAAACTAATGAATGGTGTCAGAGTGTGTTCACCAGCAAAATACTGCCTGAAATAGCAACAAAATAGAGACCGACCCCAAAAGGACGGATCCTTAAATATTTGATTTTATTTCATTTAATTTACATTTTTAAATGTAAACATTCTTAATAAACAGTT
>JAZGTJ010004371.1:0-31178 GCA_036877575.1 Botia almorhae | reverse complement strand
ACAATGTTTTTAACTCTGTTGTATAGAAATGTGGACGAGAGAGAGAGATTGTGGCTCTGCGGTCATATCTTCAGAGCATTGAAGCTCTGAATGCTGTGAGATGGGTTTGTTGGCGACAGGGGCGTAATGCTCCTAATGGAAGTCAGGGTCACTCGCTTTCCGCATTCCTTAAAAGACCTCCCGTGTTCTCTCTCTCTCTGTCTTCACAGCTGTAATGTACTGGACTCTCTCACAAATAAAACACATATAAAGCCATCAGACCCGGCTGAAAGCCGAGGGCTGTACCCATGTGTTTTAAACAGGTCGCGATGAAGAGGGCAGATTGTTGTGTGTGATTCGAAACATTGACCTTGGTTCTCTGAATTGCGTTCACTAACTCCTGATTTTATAAGCCTCGCCATTTACAGTGATTTTGACTTCTTATTTTGCCGCGAGAATAACAGCGGTACAAATGACTATGATTACGATACATTTCACGTGTAAATACATAGTTCATATTTGATGCGTGTTATTTCAAAGCCTTTCTGGCCCGACGTTGCGGCCCTTTAAGATCTCCATGGCAACATGCCTTAACATTTTTATACGAGTGTCCTGCCAACTATGAAAAGCTTTCTTTGGATGTAAATGGCAGTCGAATTTAGCGGCACAATCGCGTCTCTGCTTTCGTGAGAGTGTTTCTCAGATATTGTTTTTACTTGCGTACACATTTGAATCTTTATGTTAAAATGTCATGCAGCGTCAATGCTCATACATCAAAAACTGTAAAATGCTGTAAATTAGCATTGCATTGTCACAGTGCTAATTTTGAACTTTGGTTATTTATTTAATTAACCTGTTTAAAATCACTTATTATCACTCAGTCACTGCACAGCGATGTTGTTTTAAAGTTGTATTGTTTTAAAATACATTTTCTTTAGTTAAACTTCAAAGTCTTCATCTCAGAAATGATTTTTCTTCTCATTAAGCACTTTTATTTCTAAGCTCCTCCCCTCCAGCCAGCCCAGCCAACCGCAGCGTTGGATTCTGGTAACACTCATTTTTCACGTTCCAGTCAGTTCACAGTTTAGCTGTGCTGTGACTCTATTTTTACAGATATTACTAATGATGGATGAATCAGGTCTTCTGAATCATGAACAACATCAGGTTTGTATCACTGCTAAACAGGTTTTACACACAGTAAAAGAAGCATTTTACTTTTATGTGTGGTTAAAGGGACAGTTCACCCAAAAATGAAAATTCTTCCCCTCGTGTCCCCTGTGTGACATTTTGTGCTTCTGAGGAACACGAGAAGATATTAAGTGCTAATATTGGAATATTGTGAGGTGCGCTCGCTGTATGTTTATACCAGATTTGTTTGTTTCAGGAGCAAATGACTGAAAAGGGTGAGTAGCTCTTTCCTTACTTGGCCAGAAAAACGAGCTCAACTGTGGGCATTTTATCTCATTAAGCTCTGATTTACTCCTGGCGAGAGCGTCTGAAGCTTGAAGCTCCTCTTTACGGGACTCTTGTTTCAGTTTCTCCACGTCGTGAGCAAAGCCCAAACACTTGCCGGCTTCGCCCCACTGCTGTTCCCATTAAGATGGGCTCGCCCGACTGTGCTGCCACAATTAGCCTTTGATAAGCTCTGGCCAGAAGCGAGGAACGAGGTGAAGAGTTTGCCCAGTGCCAGGTTTATTCTGGAGCCGGTTGAGTTGTTGAGACTGAAGGACAGGAGTTCATTCTTGAGGCTGATGAGAGCCAGGCGCTGCTCATTCCAACAGGATGTCTGTGATAAAAGCTTCTGGGGAAAACAGTGGAAAGCAAAGCAGTATCGTTTCTGTGTTTTTGTGCCTCCTGACAGAAAAGTTACTATAAAATAAAATGGTACACTTATGATAATATGAAAAAATGCGTTCAAATAATAGTTTCTTAAAGACGCAGTTCGTAACTTTAGCCTCTCTACTGCCATCTCTGTTTAAACCAGAAAATTGCAGTTTACTTTACGTTTTCTCTACGTTCTTTCTATTGTCACTGACATTTCCTGGAAAATCAGACAACAGACATCAGACCAACAGTTAAAATGATAAATCATTATTATAAACGTACTGTTGTGAATCAGAGCAAGATAAGGAGATTGTGTTGAACACTGATCTGTCATGTACTTGCTCAATAACTGATTTGTGTTCATCTTTAACAAAAAAGGTTACAGATCTTAAAAGGTTACAGATTGCAGCTTTAAAGAATAATTAATTTAAAAATTTAATTTGTGCTTGTGTAAATTCAAACGTGTTTCAAAAACACTTTGGGGCGCGTCAATGAGTGTTGACATGTTTTTAAAGTAAAAACAAAAGTAAATGAGATTTTCTGTGTCTCCTTGTTTCTCTTGTAAATGGGTTTTAGAAGACATCGCAAATACAGGGCGAGAAGTTGCGTGGATTGTATTTCTGGTAGTTTGATGGAGTTTTTATTTTTTACTTTAGGGTATAAATCCACGTTTAGTTGGTTGTGGGTATGTTTACGTTTGGAATTTGGACCCGCGTGAATCATTAAATGAACTAAAGTCTTGACACAGTCTGCAGCAAGCAGACCGAATTATGTCCGATTGTTCAGGGTTCATCTCCACAGTGTTACTTTGTTAACTGACAAATGTGTTCTTATCAAGAAGTGTAAAAACTGAATCAAGTGATGCAACAATAGAGAAGACGTGATTAGTCATGGACGCTCTCAAACAGTTTTTGAAATCGTCCTTTACTCTCAAAATCTTTACCAGGTTCCTCAGTCGAGGGAGTTTACATGTTCGGATTAGGTGGGCATTCATTTACGAGAAGGAAAAGGGAAAAAAATCTCAAATGCAAAGAACTCATTTTCATTTTTTTGAGGCTCTTGTACAAATCCCATCATGCCCTCTGTTTTCTTCTCTTATCCCCCCCGCCCCATCTCTCTGAATTGCTTTTACGTCTCCTGTCCTCTGCTAATCCCACTGTCTCCATTATTGTCTTAATATCAAGTACAGCTGGAGATAATAGAGCAACATGGTAATAACAGAGTGGCCTAAAGCGTCCCCTCCAGGGAAATCTCTGTGATGCTGGAAGAATATTAATACCTCCGAGCTCTCTGCACTTCCTGTCTCTCCTCGTCTCACATTTGCACAACTACATAATGGTTCTAATATACATAACAAAAGCTTTTAGCGCAGGGGTAAGTGTGTGTGTGCATACACAGGGCATCAGAGCACAGTATAGAGAATCTCTCTGTTTTAAAGAGTAAAAAACATGTTTGCCTGTTTCCTTGTATTCGGTTGACCTCAGACTGAATGTGCGGCGCTTTGTGTGTTTATGGATTTGTTCTCAACATCCTTTTGAAAGGAACCAAACAGCCTCAAAGAAAGTGTATAAGGATGTATATATGTGTGTGTGTGTGTGGATCAGTGCACTTGAAAAAATGTAATATAAAAATAGATCAACAATTTACAGTTTTTATATGAAGGAATTTTCCTTTTAGATTTTCTTTACATCTGTTGTACCTGTATTTTGAATTTTGCACTGCATCGTGTCGACTAAAATGAACAGATAATGTTCTGGCAGAAAATTACTGGTACGTTGCTCACGTAATTAAAAATTCAGGTACGAATCAAACCTCAAATCGGATAGTTTGTTGAGGAAAAGTACTTTTTCTAGCTGATCAGAATTAAGATTTTTATCTTAAAACATTCTGTGAGGAACAGACTTGACACATAGGGGCTGGGCAGGCTTATTGACTTGGGCAGGTAAGAAACCAATCACTGCACCCTAACAACCACCTAGCAACTGCATAGCAGTGTGCTAAAAACAACTCAAGAGCTATTGCATAGTGGCACAAAAATACACTCTTCCTATTTATAATAGCTTTAAAGTTAATTTGTTCTGAAACATTTGTTCGTTATCAAAAGAAATCCAAATGAAATGTTTTCTGTTCATCTCTCTATTCCCACTTCTCTCTCTCTCTCCCTCTCTCTCTCTCTCTGCTCTCATCTCCCCTGCATGACTTGCTCTTGTGCTTTTGCACGCTCGCACCCGACTCTCATGTTGTGACATGGATCAATGATGAACACTGTGGACTGAACTACATGAACCTGTCAGACGCACTGAGGGAGGAACAGACCTACATTCCCAACTGCTTCTGTGTAGGGGAAGAACTACAGGTGGGTCAGCACACCAGCTACGCTCTCTAATCCACACTGAATGCTGACTCCAGTACACTGGCCCAAAACCCTTGAGGCCCAAAAAAAACAACAACAAATGGCCTGCATATAAATGGTCTGCCAGCGGGAACAACCAATCAGCTTTCATCTCAGAGTCACAAACAGAGCTAAGAGGATATGGGAGTTTTAGTAATTTATTAATACAGTTTCTGTTGTCAAGATCAGGCAATTTGGTTAAAGCTGCAATCCATAATTTAATTGGGTTAAAATAAACAAAAATTAGTTATTGAGAAAGTACATGACAGATCAGTGTTCAACACAATCTCCTTATCTTACCCTGATTCACAACTGTAAGTTTATAATAATGATTTATAATTTGAGCTGTCAGGTCTGATTTCCTGGGAAATATCAGTTTGGCTTTTATCTGATTTTAACATACATAAAGAAAAGTGTGTAAAGTGACCTGCAGTAAGTTATAGCAGTAGAGAGACAAGTTACAGATTGTGGCTTTGATATGTATAATCTTATATAGTAAAAACATAACCTGTAAAAATCGTAAATACTTTTTTTTCCCAAAGGGAGAAAATATTTCTTGTTTTTGTGTCGTACAGAAAAGCATTAGCACAACTGGAACAATACAACAAAATTGTTTTTTTGGTGAACTGCTCCTTTAAGAGATAAAAAATGGTGTGCAGCTCCTAGTTGAAAATAACTCCTCCTTATTCAAATGACTTCTCCTCTGTGACAGCAGGTGCCACTGTTTCCTCTTGAACCACAAGTTCACAAACTTATTACAAGTCCTTAAATTGTCATTTTACTCCTGTTGCTTCAAAATGGAAAAGAAAACAAACAGGACTTTGTCTTTGTCATGTGACCACTGATGTATTGTGACACATAACTCCATCTTATCTTCAGACAGATCAGTCAGGTGGAAATAAATGATGCTGAGTTTCTCCTGCTTGACCTTCACTGCCAGGTTTGATTGTGGCGAGCAACAGGGGACTCCCTCTCAGCATCAGGGGTCCCAACAATGTCTGGGCCCAAGGGGTCGTCAGAAATAGAGCAGCCCCAGCATTGCCCCCTGTGGGTTGTTTGAAAAGGTCACTAGTTAGGCTGGCAACCCGTGTTACCTAAACCTGCTCCTCTGGCTATTCAACACCAGTGCTGAGCAAACACCGCCAAGCAGTTCTGGCATATTCTACGATGATGCCCCCCTCCCCAGAGATCTGTGTGATGTCGCCTCTTTAAGTGGAAGGGATAGAATAAACATCTCTCGTTTGTAAAGGAAAAAACGCTCTAGCTATCCAAAGAATTAGACAGAATCACAAGAACCGAGAAATGAGCTTTGAGGGCAGTATCTGAACATGATGTTTGGGACTTTTTTGTAAGTTACTTTTTCCTGGAACCTCTTTCCTGGAACCTCTTTTTTATTTATTTGTGTAAATAAAATGTGTAATAAATGTGTAAAAATGTGAAATGTGTAAATGTTAGTTTGATTTAGAGACAAATTGTTCAAGATTAAACTCTTAGATTTTTGTCGTTTTTAACTGAAGATATAACTGATCGTTCACGTCCAGAACCGTTCAAAAGTTTTAAAATGCTTAAAAGCTGAAATGTTTCTCATGCTCCTAAAAATCTTTTAAACGGAAGCTGTTTGCTTAAACGTGTGAAATTATTTTTGTAGACATAGCTAAATGTTAAGCAAAGGGGAAAATACTAAAATACAACATACTGTCATTTATTTGATTGTTGTTTCATAGTTGCGATGAGTTGTCTGAACCGTGGAAAGGAATTTAAATAAAGAATGAGTAAGTAGAGACTTGTAGTTAGTCAGTATTGGCAGTATTTGGTTGGTCAGTATAAGCGACCACCTGACAACAACCAGCCACAACAAAATATAAAAAACAGTTGTTATTAAAATGTTTTTATAAAGATATTTTCCTCGTAATTGCTTTATTGTAGTTATCTGTTTATTTTAGGAGCTTTTGGTGTATTTATTACATTACTGTAAGGCTGGAAATGACAGTTTCAGGAAGGCTTCCACAGCACTGATGCTTTTAATGTGTCATTAAAGAAACAGCACAGGTGACAGAATCGGTGTTTCCACAACGCTGCTAAACTCTTCTCTTGTCTTTTGTAGATGAAATTGTCACACATGTACAGATTTCACGTTTCAGACCGAGCAGAGCATCTACTGGTAGACATCCACCTCCACTGAGAGCTGTAAATTCATTTCACACATCACTAATAACCTGACCAGGGGATAACAAGAACCTGGCTTGACTGGAGGTCATGCGAAGTAATTACAGCAATTAGTTCTGAAGGGAAGGAGAGTGTTGGAGAGGAGAGTACAGGAAGCACTCAGTGACTGGCTGAAGTGCATGCTGGGAGATTTGTTACCTCTCCTCCTCTTACTGTTCCACCGAAGAACACGTCAGCTGGATCTTGCATGGCCTGGGGTGAGTAAACTAACAGCAAGTTTTCATTTGAGTGAACTAAAGCACGTGAACTTAGTAAACAATACTGATTTTCCGGCCGTTTCCCAGGTAGCTTCTGAATGTTCTCATCTCTTCTGGATAGCATGTTTTTACACAAACGTCTCCTTCAATTTTAAACTTTACTGAATATCGTAACTACAGCTTATTTTCTCGGCTGATGCTTCTTCATTATTGATTTTAGATCTTTCGACCAACTTTCTGGCTAAAATAACAGGTGGAGGTTCCAGTACTGCCTGCTGGCGTCCTATATAACAGATTTAAATCAATAAGGAAAGACTGATGTCAGAAAGCGCTCTGATTGGCCACTGCAGTCAAATAATTAAATGCACCTTAAATAATTCACTTTCAACCTCGATCATCAACCTCGACATCCAGATCTCATGGCCTTCTGGGTAACGCCCACATCCAGACAACAGAGGTCACAGTCGAATCTAAATCAGAAGGTTTCAATTGAAGAATATATGATCATTGGCATAACTAAGAATGAGTTTTTGTTCATGTGTGAATACTTCGTAAGATTTTATGCTTAAATACTAGCAAGGAAAATCGGACAAATTATGTCGAAAGTAATAAGTGTATTTCCAGAGGATGCTCGGCCCCCCGCTGAAGAACTTCAACAATCGATTCGGTGCTCAAAGTCTGATGTGGTCAGTCAGAATTTCTCCATGTGTGCGCTGAACGTCAAGCACGAGACCTGAGAAATCAATGGGTCTGTTGTGCTGAAGTAAATAACTGAGAATGAGAGAGAACGCTGGACAGAAAGAACCGATTCAATAATATTACATTACCTAATATATCACCTGTGTTTCTCCTACCTTGTGTTCTCTGTGTCTGTCTGTCCGTTTGTGCTGTCTGTGTGTGCTGTGTACTCTGCTTAAAGATATCATATATGTAAAGCTGCTTTAAAACAATATAAATAAAGTTGACTTGACTTGATTACAGATCTGAAAAGAGATTTGAGATTATAGTGTTTTTATACTTCTGAAAAGTGACAGAACTGAAAAGCAACCGAGCGTTACCGTGTTTGTTTCTTTGATCTGTTATAGACACGTATACATGGGTTTATACACGAGACCTTTTAGACATGTTTAGACATGTTTGGACACAGCGGTATTAACATAAGTTAAACGACACTCTTAACAATAACGTTTTGGTTTCCCAAAGAACCTTTTAGTCAAAGGTACATAAAATAATCATTTCTTCTTACATTTGTACAGTTTAAAGAACCTTTTGTGATACCGAAAGGTTCTTTATGGAACCATACAGCCAATATGGTTGTTCTGTGGCAGTATGAAGCACCTTTTCTTTTTAAGAGTGTACCGTGTGAATACTACAGTGTGCGGTGATTCAGGGTCATGGTATTGCTGTTTGATCAGTGTACCATTGTACTGTTTCGTAAGAGTTTATCAGGAGGTTTACAGTACAAGTTATTTTGCAGCTTGTGGTGTGTTCTTCATCTTATTAAATGAATGCATTCAGAATTCCAGGATCTATTATTCTGTAAGTTATGAAGGCACTTTCAGAGAGCCAAACAACGCATGAGTCAGCCAGCACATCAGAAAGCCTCTTCAGATCAAAGGCTAGATGCACAGAAATCCTCCGCTGAACCTCAGCGTCCACGGCAACCTCAAACAGCTGAATGTCCGAGGATGAATGTGGAATTGTTAACATTTGATCCACTGCAGCAAAACAGTTTTTTTTATCAGATTCTGCTGTTTGTGTTGGAATTCTACCCAGTTCAAATGACACTGTTGTATTTATCACAATCATTTGATTTAACACCTTGTTTGGTTTGCACATCATGAAATTCAAGCAAAACTTTCCGGATTTATTTGGAAAGATGGGCTGGTTCCAAAAACAGCTTCTAGCTTCTAACGTTTTCTTAAGATATGGATCTGGCCTCCATCAGTCTGAGCAGAAACACAAAACCGACACATTTCACATTAAACAGCAGCATCTGGAGTCTGACAGCTGATTTCAGCGTTTGTCTGCGTGTCTGAAAATCAATGTGGCCGGTTGCCTCCGACTTTATACCGTTTATTGTAGCGTTTTAAATATTCATCAAAAGCAAAGCGGGCAGAGCAGGATACGAGGTTGGGACCAACTTTCAGAACTTTGCCTGTGAAATTTAAGGACATAGTTTTATGTGTGCAACTGACTGGAGGAAAAATCTCCACAGAGACTGGAGTTAAAGGAGACTGTGGAGGACTGGCCTCCTGTCTTTCATTGTAAATTCAGAGAGAGAGAGAGAGAGAGAGAGAGAGAAAGAGACATACACCACACATTAAGAGTAAATTATACCACCTCTGCCATATCTTTCTACAATGAAAGCTGTGTTCATAAAATATTTCTCAGCTCATTTAACTCACTGTGCTAAATGTCAGCTGAGGGGAAAAGTAGAGTTATTAAAACAAGCTCCAGTGTTTTAATAAAGTAAAATGTGTGCGCTGGATTCTGGAGGTATACAGAGAAATCTTTCCATTATGACGAAAATGAACCAGTGATTATCAAACAATAACAAACTGGGGCAGCTTATTTAGTGTTGCAGTTGGTTGTCAGGGTGTTGCTATGTGGTTGTTAAAGTGTTTTGACTTGTTAATGGTTTATTGTGGTTCCAGGTGTTCAGAGTTCTTTCAGACTGGTTGAACCCAAGAAAAGAAACCCATGCATCTGTATTTTAATTTGCTGGTCTCTACATATAGCTCAGGTCCTTCATTAATGCAAGTCGAACGTATTTTCTCATCTGTTTCATTGTCTTCCAGATTTAAGTGTCTTTTAAAATGTTAAAATGTTATTTTGAATGTTCTGGGAAAGTTCAAATGTCCAGTTTTTTAGACGTTGTATTATTGTTATTTCTTGGTTACTCAAAATTTTTTAATTCTGTAATATTTTTTAAACGTTTCACTAACAATTGTAAGAATAGCATTTTTGATATATATGAGATGTAACGTTAAAAACCTTTTACTAATGTTACCGCCTGAACACTTTTAATAACTTTGAAAGAACTTTTGGGAGACAACATTCAGGGAACGTTCCCTGTTAGCTGGGTTAATACAAAATAGAAGTGCAGTCTCACAGTTGTGCAATATTGGCAATTTTACACCATCTAATCAGATTCCAGAACCGGAACTATCATTTTAATAGCCATAGACTGACAAACACTAACCTGTCTGTTTGTTCCAGTACAGCCACACACACAATCATTCATACAGTGTTCTCGGTACACCTGACTGAACAGTGTATCTGGATCTGCAGAGCATTGAGACGAGCAACAGCCTCAACTCTCTGTTTTAATGAGAAATAAGTTATCTCACGCTGAGGGCTAATGAACACAGATAAAAGAAAGCAAAGATTACCGACACCAACAGCCTGGAAATGAAAATACGGCATTTAAAATTAATATTAGTGCTTTAGCCTTCGTACATTAAAATTGTTTTCTGGAGATGCACAAAGCCAGCCAGCTCTACATTCTGCTCTAAATTCAACAGCCATTACATTTAAAAAGTGATTGATGGACGGTGCTGTACATATTCGCTACGTGTGGAAAGAACAATCACACATGAGATCTCTGTAATGTCTCAATTATTTCTCATAGACAGCAATGAGATAAATGCTGTAATCCGTAACTTTTGTCTTTCTACTGCCATCTCTGTTTGAAACATAAACTGCAGGTTACTTGTGGAGTTATTTTCTTAACATGGATGACAAGTTTAAATGGTAAACAACTGCTGTAAGAACAAGATACAAACACTGCATCATCTACAATAACCGCACATGTGATACAGTAGCCGAATCTTCTCTCTGTTTATAGATGTGACGTAAACAAGCTGACATTTCCCAGGAAATTGGACCTGGCAGCTCAAAACTTGCTCAATAACTGATTTGTGTTCATTTTTAACCCATGTAAGGTTCTAGATAACAGCTTCAAATGAAGAATGTTTACTGATGGCTCCTGGTTCTAGAAGATTTTTTCTTCTGAGGAAATTTACACATGTGCAACCTCTGGCAAGAATCAACCGATAAATGGTCCAGACGCTGTGGAGAAGGTTTAGTGTCCTCTTATCAAAGCTGTGGTCTATAAATCTTGTTATTAACGTGGCAGAGTGGGCTCAGACTGGCGTGTCTGCACCTGAGACCACCTAGAAATATCTCCCACAATTCACTGTTATCACCCGTACCTCTTCAGAAACCAGAATGAGAGAGAAAAGATATTATACCTTTACCACTATAATTACTGCTAAACAGTTTTTGACCGTCTAATGATTCCAGGCCAGTGGACACGGGCCTGACAGCTTGTTAAATGCATTGAAATGTAAACGCAAACTGAGTTATTGATGCAGAATGTACAGAATTCTGTCGTAACGCTCAGAAATCCCTTCAGGCGGAAAGATACCGGCGTAAACGATAGATTTCGAGGGGTGAAAATCATCCTCCCTAATCGTACGGCATTATTCATCAGCATGGAAATAAACAGCAGATTTAACATTACTTATAGGTTTTTTTAGTGTACTACAGCTGAAGTGTGTATTTAATATGAATGTTTAATATGCAAAGACAACTAGCAAAAGTATGCCACAATGTAGATTGCATTTCTCTGAAAAGTGTATACTCTGTGGTACGAGTTTATCTTTATGGCTGACCAATGGCAGAGTGGGGAATGTTCAAATCTGTTTAACATTAATCTGTTTAACCTCGGCACTCTTGTTGAGAAAATGATGCACTTCATCTTTAACAAAGACTCAGTAACACACGGATGACATTTCAAACCAGTATCAACATTATTAATGAAACACAAAAGCACTAAGACGTTCTAGCAATAGTCCACATGAAACAAATCTTCTTTTTACTGATACAGTCGAGGGTTAGCAATGATACGAATGATGAATCTTTGTTTTGATGACCTCTGTGATGTATTATCCAGTGTGGGCTTTTGGTGTATGACACATTCAGTGCCCTCTTGCCATTTTGGCACTTTTGACACGATATTACAGTGTGTTAGGATGATGTAACGTCTTACACCCTGTATTTAAGTGGAGTTATGGGCACAGGGGCAAACATGTCACTGCACAGACTTTATATCTCTCTGACTCATCCTGTCATAATGACCTCCATGCAGTCGCACAGTCTCACACTTAAACGCATCAAAGTGAGAAAGAGACAGTTTAGAAAAAAATCTGACATTTTCAGGGAACAGTGATGATACTGCCTGGGGTCCAAACCACATATTCATTAAAAGCATAAATTATACACTGAGTAGCTTAGATTAAATTCATCTGTACGATACAGAAACTTCTTTACCTTATATTTGTATAATTATATCTAATATCTTTTAAAGAACAATAACATTATTTAATTTGTCATGGTAATTTGTTTCTATATATGCATGCCCATTGTTAATGGTTTATATTTAGATGTAACAACCTCTGCTGAATTTTGAGAGATCCTCATAAGCTTCTTTGCGTGGCACCTTGGATGCCAATTCAAACGTTAAATAATGAATTGAGTTATGATTTTTAGAGTTATGAGATCTGCGTTCACACTGATCTGATACAATTGAAGACAATCCAGGTAGGAAACTGAATTCTGATTACAGCAGTTCACACCTATGCTAACTGAATCAGAATCTGAAATATATTACCAGCAAATAAGCAAAAAATGTATATAGTAGCTTAAATATGAGTCTTGACTCTTGAATTTGAGTCTTGAGTCTTGAATTAGTTTGAAGCTTGAGCTGAGTGATATTTAAATAAATCATTTCTCAAACAGTAATGGTTAGGGCTTGGTGAACATCATTCTAAAAAATGATCATTATAAAAACATGCCTCATTTGGGACATTTGTACAAATAGTTACATTATTTTAGAAACCTATAATATCATATTAAGTGATCCGCTGACTGCATGAATTATGCAAAATACACCAAACGATACTACCAAACGATACTAAATATTTAATTTAATGACAGTTGTGCGTTCTTTTAAAAACAATATTTAGGCTTCCTGTTGCCAACTGAATCAAGAGATTGTATTTATTTGTTTTTACAAGACTCGATTATATAAACTATGTAAGTTACAGATATTTGCCTGTGTTTCTGTCTCATTTCTATGCAGACGTCAGTAAATACGGTCTTAAGAATATGTGGACGTACCACTGACAGATGTTATGACAAAAGCAAGACAGTAAAGATGACTCTCAATCACGACTAACATATGCTGGATTCTGCTTCATTTATACCGCAGCACATGCGTTCATGCAGCACATGCAATCATGCAGATGAATGCATGCGCTAACAGTGAGGAATTCTGGGAAGGAAACTGTCCGCTCAGAGCTGTTGAGTGTGTGTTTATACTGTACAAACTGTATATTCTGTCCCCCTAAACCAAACCATCACAGAAAACTTTCTGATAGTTTCAAAAAAGATCACTCTGTATCATTTATAAGATTGTTTCCTTACGGGGACCTCAAAAATGTTCCCACCAAAATTTACTGGTATTGCTTTACTTCTGGGGACATTTGGTCCCCATAACGCTGTGAATATGAAGACACGCACGCACACTCAGGTGATTAGACAGATAAATGATTATAGGAGTTCAGATGAATGAGCTTTATTAAGGTGCTGGTTTTCATCTCTCACAGTTCATTTGACTCCACAGACAGACACGCAGTGACTGCTGGCTGAGGTGAAAACCTGCTTCTGTATGTCTTCAGGGACAAACAGGCTTGTCCAAGTGTTGTTCTACAGTAGAACCTACTGGTAAGTTTGTGATATTCTTTCTAATACACTGTTAGAATATACGAATCTATTTAATGAGGTAATCACAAAGCATTATGTGTAGGGCTCCTCCCATCCTGTTGCTTTAAACCATAATGGTGATTAAAATAAGCTCAGTGTTCTACGTACAAAATATTATTTTATTGATTAAAGATGGAATGTATGTGACCTGGACAGACTGTTTGAAACAGTCTGTGTGTGAGGATACTGCCTATCTAGGCAGCTCACCATGATTTGGAACAAAGCCAGAGTGTGTTGAGAAAACCTGAATCCTTCTGTTGCCTGTACTTGTGTGATGTTTAGTTATGCAGGTATAAAACAGAGAGAGAGAGAGAGAGAGAGAGTGATGGCTGTGATCAGAACATCGCCGGGATTAGATTTGATGCACCTGGTTCTGAAGAGCTCTGACTGCGTCTCACATAAAGCTTTTGTGATTCATTGTGTCAATTATCATTCTGATCTGACCTCCAGCTCACTGCTGGACAGTTTCTGGCACACGTCCATATTAACTGGAAACACAATCAAAGGTTACTCGGCCCGTTCTAAAGCTTTCTAAAGCTCCAACATTCCACCTCACCATCCGTCACCTACCATTTATCCAACAGCTACCCACAATCCCCTCTGAGGAGCTGCCAGACACGATGCACAGGTCCACCGGGCCGGGGTTACACACGCACTGTTTTATCTACTTCAAACAGTCAGTAATGGAGAAAGAGACAACAGAGTCAGCAGAGAATCTCGCACGACCCGAGTGAAGAGTTTTATTATTTTTCTTTCTTTGTGACCCCCTGCATTGCTGTTCAGAGTTACATCTCTCTCTCTTTCTCTCTCTCTCTCCCCCCTCTTTCCCTCCCTCTCTCTCTCTGTCTCTCCCTCTTGGACTTTGATGCATTTTTAATTTAATTGAGTTTTAAAGGTCAGATTTTCTACTATCACTGCTGCAAAAAGGGGTTAGACAGTTTAGTGGCAATAATGGCCTCCTGGGTGTAATTTTTGGGGCGATTCATACCCTCTAAATCAGCTATTTGATTATTACTGCATGTGTACACATTTTGAGGGAATGAACCTTTGAATGGCTAAATAATAGTTGTGTCACATGTCCCTTTAAATATGGTCAAATGTGGTAATATATTTTTCACCCTTCATTAGTAGCTAAAGACATAATGTAATTGGCTAAAATATTTCACAAAACAGGCCACAGATCATAGAATGATTAACATATTGTAACCGAGACAATTATAATCAAATTCTGAAAATGATTCGTCATGTAAACATAATAAGGAATCTATCTTTGCATAGAGAGATAACCATCCAGAGAACGGAACAGAATATCAGTGTTCCTGAAGTGTTGTTTTTCATGGTCGCTGTTTACATAGAGAAATGTGCGTCCAAAGAAATCTTAAGCATGAAACGGTCGTCAAAAATGCATCAAAAATTTAGTCAACATACTGAATACAGCTGCAGTGAGGGCTGGAACATTTGAATGCCTGAATCTGGCCTTGGGCATTGCAAGAGCTCCGTCACATTGTTGAGTTTCTCAGGCATTTTCCAAAGTTTGTCCTTCGGCAAGCTGCCGCGCAGCGTGAGGCTGTCTTTGAGCGGAACGGTAAATGGCCTCGCATTTTCATTAAGAACCATTTACTGAGGTCCAAAAACGCTTGTTTCCTTACTGTTCTGTATGGATTTTATAAAAGTCGAGGTCACGCAGAGGACTGAATAGGTTCGACACAATACCCCAGCTAACAGTGAACGTTCTCAGAATGTTGGCTAACAAGTTCTCTCAAACTTAAAAAAAGTTATCAAAAATATTCTTGCTGTTACGTTAGTAGAATGTTTTTTGATATTATAAATCATATAGGAAAAGGTTATTCTTAAGTTGTTAGTGGAACGTATTAAAAACACTACAAAATTTGAATACAACGTCTAAAAAAATGGACGTTTTAATGTTCCTAGAACATTCAAAATAACAGGTTTAATGTTTTGGTTATTGAATAAAAACGTTCCTACAACCTTACATTTGTTAGCTGAGTGTACTGTATGGACTTCTGCGCTCCAGCTTTATGTCTTCCTATAGCGGCCTTAATTTAAAGTGACTGGGGCGGCGTACGGTAACCCGTTTAAATTTCACGGTTAGCAGTGTGACGTTGCCGTGGAGACACATGAAAGCCCACAAATCTCGGATGGCTCTCTTTGATGGTCCATTGAAATCTGTAGTATCCCAGTCCGGCTGTGAAGTCACGTGTCACGGAATGTTATTCCACTGTCTGTCACTCTCCAGTGTTTCAAAGGCACTGATTTATGTTCCGCTGTGTTCCGCTTTAATGAAATTTCATGTCTCTTCTGTTGTCTGTCAATAAGATGGAGTTTGCTGGGGTAAAACGGTGACATGGAGCGGCCCAGTGCGGCTGAGCTGCTCCTTATTGTAACTCTAGCGTAATCAGATGGAGACAATATGAAGTACAGGCCAAAGTCACGTTTCCATGGGGACCGTTGCTCTGCGTGCTCACACAGCGTGGCTCTGTTGTTAAGCTGTCTAAAGCACCAGTTTCATTCCTGCTATGCTGTACTGTTTGTACTCTCTGTAACATAAAACGTGAATATGTCTTTAACAATAAAACAGTTTAACAATTGTCTCATTCATGTCTGTTTTTGTTTCTCCAAAGTTGATACATCAAAATTGTTAGAAAAAGGTCTCAATAAAGTCTATTGGTCTGTAAAATAATGATATGTGATATTATAGGAACTGATTACTAATTAAAACAACATACCCTAGTAAGCATGTTTTGTTGAGAACAAAATTAATTTAGAGAAAGATTAATAAATACTTTCAATATTTGTTAATAAACTACCTTTTTAATTTTAGGAGTACATAGTGTCCAGGGACAGGGCATAGAGATGCTGTATATGTGTGTGTGTGTTTGTGTTCATGTTTATTACCTTCACTGTCATTAGTCTAGCCGCACACTATTCCACACGTACAGGGAGAATCTGTGTGTGTGTGTGTGTGCGCTCACAGAGGGTGAGTCAGTCTCCATTAGCGTGTCTTTCCGCTTTTTCGCCTTTACGAGGACCGAGCGTTTGGGATGAGTAATTGTGGTGCTCCTCGTTGGCTTATGGCACCACGCATGTGTACGTTCTTGCACCTGCTCCATTTTAATTAGCTGCCTGGGCCTGAGTGTCTCTTAATCGATTTTGTGAACATTAAGAAACAAAAGAGTTGAAGACGGCAGCTCCTCCTCCTGTTGCGATCGGGGGGCAGGAGGCGGAGGGTTTGTGAGGAGCAAAAATCCACCCTCTAATGAGCTGAGATGTTCTGATGTCACATTCTCCACCCGGCTTCATCTTCAGCCGCACCATCATCTTCAGAAATGGTGCAAAACTTTGCCGGGGTTTATGAGCTCATCAGTGCACTCAGCACGTTAAACACCGAGACGCTTGAGTGGAATCACTTTTTTCATTTCACTTTGCTTTTACACTCTCTGCTCTCTCCCTCCGTGATGTACCGGTGAGGGTCATTGGCGATGACAGTCTTCAGTTGAGTACATTGCAGAGCTAAAACGTTTTGTCTGAAAAGTTTAGAAGACCTGTTTAGCTACTGCAGAGACCAAAGGAAGAGCGTATAAGAACATTTGTTTTGTTGTCTGCGTTAAATCTGCAATCCATTAACAAAACAAAGCAACTACATAACATAAGTACATAACAGTGTTCAAAACGGTCTCGTTATCTTACCCTAATTCACAACAGTAAACTTATGATAATGATTTGTAATTTAGGCTGTCGGGTCCGGTTTCCTAGGAAATGTCAGTTTGGCTTCATTTGACTTCAACATACGTAAAGAAAAGTATGTAAAGTAACCTGCAGTTTTATGTTTCAAACAGAGATGGCGACAGAGAGACCAAAGTTACAGATTGCAGCTTTAATGTATGTGCGATTTATAGCATGTGATTAAAAAGAATTCTGGCAGCTGTTTGCTGAACATTTCTGGTGTTTCGTGGTAATTGTATAATCTGTTAATGTGTATAATGTGTGAACCGAGTTGTCTGCAGGGCAGAGACGCTAATCTGGCCTGTTAAAAAAAGCTATCGAGTGCGACCTCCGTGCATCTGCCCTGAATCTGCGTTCAGCGATGTGCTCATCGATTCCAATTACTCTGAATCTTCACATTACCGTCAGCAAGCAGAAGAGACAAGAACATTTGCGGTAATGACCGAAAAATCAAATTGCAGTGATTGTTTTACTGTTCCTCTGTAAACAGAGATGTTTGTATAGTAATATCTTCCCATCTATCGATTGGATGAGGAGCATTATTAGCTAGCTGAGGGCTCGGACACGTGACCGGTAACAGAATGAACATCAATCGTGCAAGTTAGTCGTCTGTCACTCATCTTGTCAGCACACAAACCCTGAGGCCGACCCAACCCGTCCGCATGTACTTTTGCTTTGTCTGTTATGTCTTTGTTATTAATCAATAATTTGTCTGAGAAGTCTTAAAGTTAAAGCGAATGCAATGCCACCCACTAAATGACCAAAGCTCAGTTTGAACCCATCAGGTTCAGGATGGACTTCCGCCAGACTCGAGACACGATGAGAAACAAACGTGTGCCTCCATTAATTTTCATCTCACCTTCCTGACTCCATCAGTGACAGGAAACCACGCTGATGACAAACACTTCCAGACATCCTGCAGCCGGGGACAGCCAGACAAGCACTGGCCACTCAAAAAGAACAAATAAATAAATTCATGGAAAGAAAACGAGCTAGCAGGTGAGTGAGTGAGTGAGTGAGTGAGTGAGTGAAGTCGATCGATTTGGAACCCACCAGTTCAGCATTAATCTGTGGATATTAGCTGTTTTTACACTAAATTTTACACATACATCTTTGTTGTTTGACTCAGGCTGTCTGTCTCATGTTAAGAGTTATTTTTATTATTGTTATTGTTGAGTGCCCATGAGCAACGATGACATCATGAGGTTGTGTGTGTGAACCAGACAAATACCTGTCATTCAGAAAACTAATGATCTAAATGGATCACTTTCTCCAGATCTTATAAACCTCCTTGTTCTGAATCTTCTGCTCTGCAGAGGACGACGTCCTCAACTCTGGAGTGCAAAGGTGGCAAAATAGCCTCATAATAGCCTAATGACACAATGACGAACAATACAGCCATTTACCATCCCAGCGAGGTCCTAAATTCACTGGCAGCTCGAGGGCGGCTGGGGCTCATTTCTTCATAGCCAATAAATGAACGGTCGATTCAACAGGCCACGGGTTGGAGACTGCTCTAATTCACCATCGCCTGTCATAAATCTCTCCGCTCGGGCGCTTTTAACACGCCCGCTGCGCAGGGTGTGTTTCTTTCTGCCCGTAATTGCATTTCTGTGATTTTGCTTTTCATTTACTTCATCACGCGTGATGTTTGTTTCCGTGTCGATGCAAAAACCTGGCGAAGCCGCTGAGAGTGGGCGGTCGAGAGCTTGTAACCTGGAGGCCGTGTGTAATCAGCTTTGGCCCGTGTTGTGTTGTCAGAAGCCTCGTTTAACGTGCAGTGTGAAAGAAACATGATTCAGGCTTTAAAATCATCGTGGATGTATTTTTTCCTTTTAAATAAAAAGCCAGATGATACACTGTGCATACGATCATGCAGTAACACAACACATGAAATAGCACAAATGACTTTGTATACTGTTATAACTGTAGACTGCTGGTTTGCACATGTGAAGCATTGTTTTTAATCTGGCTCGCAACATTTTTGGACCCTGTTACCCCATTGTGAAATGATGCATGAATATACATTTTAAAACAAGTTATTATTCAATCGTGTACTTAATAATAAACATTTGAAAAATATGTTTGTAAGTATGAAAAATATGCATGTAGCATAGCATTAACTGCTTTTATGTGCTGTGTGTGTTTTATAACTTGAATCCTTTGAAGTGTATCAGTACGGTTCATTGTGCGTTATTCGGTTGCAGACCGCGTCGTGATGGAGCATAACGCTCATCTAACAATTTACAGCAGGATAATAAAAGCATTTCTTACTAATCAGAGACAAGGCCATATGGATGCGTTTGATTACATTAACTTTAATTAACATTTGTGTCATCTGCGCGTGATCAGTGGACAGATGTTGGGTAAGACCCGCAGTCTGTGCAGGTACTGTAATCTCAGGTGCACACGCATCCTCTGGATATCTGCCGTTTCTAGTCCTCTTTCTCATGCGTTTCACGGAGAGATGGAGGGGATTTACTTGAACCTGCGGCTTTCATACGGGGCAGCCGGTGGCCACCAGAGGGCGCTCTCGATATGTGTGTATTTTGGAGAGGTGTGTTTGTGCACGAGCACACCTCGTGTTTTACAGACGCGTGAAATGTGTTCGTGTGATTCTGGACGGTACTGTTGTGGTACCGGCGGTACTCTAATATGGGTCGGATCATGTTGTCATGATTTCATTGTCTCCAGGAAGGTTTTATTTTTTGGATCAGTGTTTGTATAGACACATCTTAATGTTAAAAAAATTAAATAATATTTCTCGCTTTAATTCTCAGCAGTTCTTCCAACATTTATTGACCTTCTGTGACAACATGCCCCAATAGCAGGTAATGTGACAGTAACTAGCCGTTAATAAGCATTTACAGGCTTTTCAGTTCCAGTACAAGTCCCAGTTTGGAAACAGTATAAAGGTAAAAGGTGACGTGTGATGACAAAACCAGTGACATCTTCCCCCGATCTATCGCTGTCCCGAGAACACAGTTCAAATGTTCAGCTACATTAGCATTATCAGGGCCTAGATCCTTCCAGATGAAATGTATGCTAATGTTGAGTTACTGTGTTCAATTGTTACCCAGCAGCTATTGCAAAATATTCTGATACATTATTTATAATGTTTGTTTGTTCCACTGATCCACTGTCTAGACTAGGACCATCTAAAGACCATAAAATAACCATTTAAACCCGTTAAAAAACAACTAGTTATTTCAAATGGACTTTTAGCAGGTGCATGTCATAACATTAAAACAGAGAGGAGAGAAATATTAATTTTCCTCATTCATCTTCATTGTCAGGTTTGAGGCAGCAGCTCTGGGGACCGGAAAGGTCTGTGTCAGACGTGGATGACTCCGGTTTCTCTCATACCTGCCGGACATCCAGCATCACACCCGACGGCATCAGAGTCGTACTGTGACCCGGAGAATGAAGCCTCACACAGGCAAAGAGAGAGAGAGAGAGAGACCCAGCTAACAGCGAATGTTCTCCGGACGTTGGCTAACGTTCTCAAAAAGGTGCTCTTAGAGTTATCCAACGTTCTAACATTCTCGCGTTAGTATAACGTTAACAGTAGTGTAACGTTAGTTTTTAACATCATGTAGCATACATCTCAAAAGCGTTATTCTTAAGTTGTTGGAAAATGTTACAGAAACGTTGGTTGTTTATAAACATTACAGAATTAAAAACCAAGCAATAACGTTTGGAAGTTTGAACGTTACTAGAACTTACAAAATAACATTTGTAATGTTTTGGTTACCTAATAGGTAACGTTCTGGAAATGTTCTAGCAACCTAAAACTGTTAGCTGGGGAGAGAGAGGTTCCTCAGCGAGCGGAACATCTCGGGGTCAGCGGCACATATCTGCGGCGATTATCACGCTGTCACACTCCGCCTCACGCCGGCGGATAACAAGCCAGCCCGCCGCGGAGGAGAGAGAGTGACAGCGACGACACACACAACCATACACATCATCATCACCACATACTGTAATAATAATATATTAATACTGCAATTCATAACGCGTTCGGTTTCAAATGAACACAAATCAGTTATTGAGCAAGTACACGACAGATCAGTGTTCAACACAATCTTCTTATCTTACACTGATTCACAACAGTAAGTTTATAATAATGATTCATAATTTCAGCTGTTGGGTCTGTTTTTGTGGGAAGTGTCAGTTTGGCTTCATTTGACTTTGACATACATAACGAAAAGTACATAAAATAACCTGCAATTCTTCGTTTGAAACAGAGATGGCAATAGAGAGGCGAGGGTTACGGCTCAGATTATCAATAAAACAGCTAATATTGGCTGATACTGGTAAAGTGAATGATATATTGTGTATTACAGTCTATTTGTGTCTTCATATAAATGCACAGCTTTTTGCTTTTTTTTTGCGTGTGTGTTTACGCAAACACTCCCAAGCTGTATTAAATGTTCTGCTAGTGTTCTAGAAGAACCTTCTAAAAACCATTAAGTACGAATAATAAATTTAAATATATACATCTGTCAGATGCTTTCATCCAAAGTGAGATACGCACATGCATTTTCTAGAACTCGAACCCGTGACCTCCGCATCACAGACGCGGCGCTCTACCAATCGAGCTACTGCAGGAAAATAAACAAGTTCAAGATAAACAGGTTCAGGAAAGCACAGCGCTGTACGTTTCCTGTTGAACGAGTCGGGCACTTTGCATTATTATTCATTAAAAAAGCTGCACGCGCCTTCAATATAAAAACAAACAACCTGGAAACCCAACAATATATGCTTGTTTGCTTTGTCCACCTGCCTTGTTTGTCCACGTCTCACTCGGAACGTGCAAGCATGCTCGTGAGACAGGTAAAGAACAAGAGCTTCTCTCCCCTGCTGTGGAGAAGTTGTTTGGCATTTACAGTAAACAGAACAGATGGTGTGACTATGCAGGCCAGTAATTTTCAACCCAACAGTACAGCTCGCAGGACCAACTGTGTGTTCTGCTGCAAGAGGTCCATGACAGGCCCAAAGGACAGAAGACAAACAGAGGCGCCATTTCTGTGTCCTCAGAAAACTCACATCAGATAAAACCAACCAAAACGTTCTATCTACATTCATACCTTCAGTGTTTCCCTGTGGATCTCAAATGCAGCCTGACACTTAAGACCCCCCAGCTAACAATTTTAGGTTATAAGAATGTTTCCCTAAAGTTTCCATTCAAATAGAATCTCCATTTTGTTTAAAACGTCCAGTTTTATAAATGTTGTATTAAAGTTATAGGAGCATTATGCAATTTTTTAAAATTCTGTAACATTTTTTAAATGTTCTACTTACAACTTAAAAATAATATTTTTGATATATTATGAAATACAACAAAAAAGTGCTACTATCGTTACTGCAAGAAGGTTTTTGATAACTTCGAGAGATCTTTCAGAGAACGTTCTGAGATTGTTCCCTGTTAGCTGGGGCATTAGCTTTTCGGAGAGCAAATAAAGACGGTCCTCATGCGCTCAAACGAAAATCTCGGTTTGACGGATCTAAAAGGTTTGTGTTTATGACCCGTCCGTCATGTGACTCCAGACGCTCTGTAAATAGCTCACTGAACTTATTAAAGTGCTCATGGGGTTCCAGCTGATTGGCAGTCACCAGGAGCAGTCACAGAAAGATACAGATGTCCATTAGTATGTACACACGTTGTCATAGCACTTCTGAGAACAACGAATGGCTGTTAACATTAATAAGCGCGCCGGTTAATGCCGCTGGCTCAGAATGAGGCCTTGGGGTTCTTGTCTCGATTCGTTCCTGGAAACATTTATTTTTTACATGTTAAACATTCAGTGAAATCAAACAAAATGGAGAGGAAGGCAAACTGGCGCTATTCGAAAACCAAAGATGTAATTTTGCTCTTAGCAAGCTAGTCGGTGAGGCAAATATATAAAAAGCTCATAAAATGCAAATAAACAACTAAAGAGAATCTGTGTGCCAGTTAATAGAAATACTATGTAACACATTAAACTTTGTAAAAAAAATGACACCATTATTATCCCACTTTAATCAAACGGGTATTCTGCATGCAGGTGAGTTTTTAAAGAGCCGCTTGTAGAAGTTTCATTAATGGAACATTTTGAGTGTTTTTCATTCTTTCTTACAGAAGCTGCGCGTCACTCTCGAGGTGGATTGTGGGATTGAAATCACGCGTCATGCTCTCGAGGTGGATTGTGGGATTGACGCTGTGTTGTGGAGGCAGTGTGGTAAAACTCTCAGAAATCACAGGTACGCTGCAGGTGTGGCAGAGAATGTAAAGAGAACGCTTGACCTCAAAACATCAAACACATATTATTAATTACACCATTTATTTTACATTGACACTAACGTTATTCTGTTTGTACAACTGTTTGTGCGCACATGCACACGTTTCCAGAACATTCAATATAATATTTTAAATATTTTTGTTGCCTAATGGAAACATGATGGAAACGTTCTTAGAGGCTAAAATTGTTAGCTGGGATAGAGCTGTGTGTCTGTGGGCTTGTTATGTGAGGAGAAGTGAATCATCACCTAACCTCCATCATAATGACGCCTGATTCTGCTTGTGCAAACAGTCATTCCTCATAAGCGGAAGTCATTATTTAAAGTGGAATATGAAATCGTCTGTGTTTACCACACCATGTCCTTCTGTAATTGTCTCTTCTCTCTTTGTATCTCTCCTCCATGTCGCAGTGGATGCATTGGGTTTGTTCCGGTTTTTCACATGGATAAACAAGGCGAACAGGTGCCCATAGATTTTTCTCTGTGTTAGTTACCAAGATTTTTTTGTGCCTGTTTCTTTTTAGTAGCTTAGACTGTTCTCAGAGTGTGACACGATTTGCCTTCTGCCTAGAAATTCTGACGTTAAAGAAATGCTATATACCCAAAAATAAAACTTCTGACATTATTTACGTACCCTCGTGTTGTTCGGAATGCATACGACTGTTTCCTTCTGCTCAGTATTAGTGACTCAGCGATGTCAAGCTTCCTAAAAATGTCTCCTCTTGTGTTTCAAGAGAGAAAGTCAGACAGCTTTGGAACAACACGAGGTTAAATAAACGATCATGATTAATTTTTGATGTTTTAAACACTTTAATGTAATTCATTTGCTTTGCTGTCTGATGTAAGACGTGGTTTTAGTTTGTGTGATGATATACAGATGTGTAGACAATACACACTGTGTGGGTGTGTGTTTTATAATCAGTGGGGTGAAGGGCTGTTCATTGGCTCTTATTCTCTTTTGTTTTGTTATTTGATGTTTTATTTGACTCTGAATTTTAGGACATGAATGGGGGCTTGGCTGCATCTTTTGTGTGAAAGTGTTTTGGTTCCATTTCTGAGTTTTCCTTACTTTGCGTTGTCAGTTTGTACACACACACGTTAAGTTTCTATGCTTTGTGTGGACTTTTTTAATAGACATAATGACTTTTATGCTGTACAATCTGTATATTCTATCCCCCTACACTAACACAAAGACCTTTCTGCATTTTACATCATCAAAAGAGCATCATTTAATATGTTTAATGATCAGTTTCCCTCATGAGGGACGCTGGCTGTTCTCTACCATGTGAGTGTGTGTGATCTTTGTGGGGACATTAGATAAACAAGAACACACACACACAACAAACACACACAGGCTACTGTGTGTTGTGCTTCATACAAAACATCTTAATACATATGCAATATAAACACACTCACAATTCTGAGTGTGTTATCACTCATTGACAGACAGATGAAAGCTTTTGGCTCTTCCGAGCGTCTTCAGTCCCTCAGACACCGACATCAGTCAAGCGCTACGTCAGTTAGCGTGACCGTAATCACGTCTTTATGTTCATGACAAATATTACAGTCATCTCCACGACAAAAATCCCCCACATCACCATTTTAATGAGAGACAATTAATATTTATTCCTTTTTTCTGTCGGCAACAGGAGCGTTTCATATTCAGCGTGTTTTTCAGCAGAATAAATCAGCTCTCGCTCATATTCGGAGCCATAAAAGAGCTTGTGCAGGAAAAGCAGCGCTGAGCTCCAGGCGACTTAATTGTGTCGAGGTGAAAAAATGAGGCAATTCATCTATTGGTTTATAAAGGGTTTCCCTGGAGACACCTCAGTGATTTAGGGTCAATGACACTGACTCTGTGTGTGCTTCTCTTTGTTTGGAGAGGAACACAGAAAGCTCTTTGCTGTTATGAAAGAAAACCCAGATGTGTGTCTGAGAAACAACTTTTTATTGATTTTTCAGCTAAATTGGATTGATCTGAATATTGAATTATATACCGAGTGGCCAATAGTTCATGGAGATTATTGATCAAGTAAAAATGAATGTTTGTAATATGTGTGTGTGTGGTGTTGGGCTCTGGTCAGGTGATCAGTGAAGCTTGCGTCTGTGTATATCAGCTGTGACGCTCATTTCGTGTTCATTTCGATTAGACGATGTGTGTTAAAACGCTGGATGTTTTTGGCTTGCTTTCAAAGATGACGGCAAGCAAAAATGATTTATTTCAAAGTGATTTACTTGCTGGATAATATAGTCACATTTTAAAATCACAACATAAACCCTTTCAGGTGTATACAAACAGATCCTAGTGTATTGCTTTATTGGTACTTATCAGGTAACTTACTGTTGTTTGTGATCAGTAAAATGACTTAATTATGGTACGGCCAAAACTGTTGTTTAAATCAGTGTTCTGTGTCAGGTACCTCTACAGTCCAAACATTCATGTGAATGTGTCGCACCTCTCACTGGAAATGTTGTAATATGATGCAATATCCCAACATGGAAACTCATAGACGTGTTGTCATGGAAAATTCATCTCTGCTGACCAGATGAGATGGGGGGACAATTTAGGGCAGATTGTCTCATCTTCTAATTGATTAATTATAACCTGGTGGTCTGTAAGGTGATCGGAGACACAGACAGAGGTAGAATTCATGGCAAGCCTCTGCAGACACACACTTACACACACCATCTCTCTCTCTCTCTCTCTCTCTCTCTCTCTCATACACACACACACTCATGCAAACACTCATGGAACCAGCCAACCTCTTACAGGCTTTCTCTCACACACACAAACTTACAGTCTCTCTCTCACACACACAAACACAGACAGGCATTCTCGGGAATCAAAGAACCAGCCAGCCTCTCTCTCTCTCTCTGTCTCTCTCTCTCTCCCTGTCTCTCTCTCTCTGTCTCTGTCTCTCTCTCTGTCTCTCTGTCTCTCTCTCTCTCTGTCTCTCTCTCTGTCTCTGTCTCTCTTTCTGTCTCTCTGTCTCTCTCTCTGTCTCTCTCTCTGTCTCTCTCTCTCTGTCTCTCTCTCTCTGTCTCTCTCTCTGTCTCTTGGCTCATCCCTCATGTTGATTGGTGGCCCTGTGTTGCACACTGATCCACTGTGATGTCATCTGTCTATTCTGCTCCTGGTTCCTATGGCGATACTGCTGCAGAGAGGAAGAGTCAAAATTTGTCAGCAGAACCTGCAAATTATCTCAGGAAACATGTTCATGTCACATTTTACCCCAAAATCAAAAGAACTGAAACAAAAAACGATGTTTCACTTTAAGTCTGGTTAGCACTGTTAAGATGTTTTTGGCATTGCAACACTAATGTTTAAGAACATTTACTGTAATTCTCATTACTGTACCTTGACATTTTACAGGTAATGTCTTTTATCAGTCAACATAAATTAAAGGCACTATGACCTGTACAACTATGATGCATAAATGAGGAAGTAAATGTCACAATGCAAAAAAAACTGAAATTCCTAAATTCCTAAATTTAATTTGCCACGTTTCCTTTGGGGTGAAATATGAGCTGGACTTTTGTTGGCAGGTTTTGTAAATGCACCAATCACAGTTCACGGTACAGGACCCAGAGGATGATGGGTAATTTGTGGTCAGACACCACCAAATTATTTGTTTATACACCGCTGGAGTCAAATAACTTTGATGAAGTTCTTTTAAAAAGGCCTCGGGGTTATGACTGTGTCTGTCCAACACGGAAATGTTGTGAGAAATGATTTGTTTTGCATTTTAAAACTGGACTTCTGCTAGTGTGAGATGCCAGCTGTGTTTTGGCCTAAAGACAAAGGCATCATATCTCAGTTTCCTGAGTTAAGAGAGGGAGGATTTCATATGTCATGCCCTGTAGTAGAAGATCATGGCTTAAGGTTTAATACATGAACTTTGTTTTCACACATACACTTCATGAGTGAAGATATCTTATAGACTTCCACTGATATCTCATAGACTTCCACTGTTTCAATACCATGTTGATGATTTTTAACCAATCAGCCGTCTCAAAGAAAACCTGATGTGGCCTCTTCTCAGTTAACAACTTTAGGTTGTAAGAATGTTTTAAGAACGTAACAAAAATGTTAAAAAACACGTTCCATTACAACTTAATAACATTTTTGATATATAATGCTAGATAACGTTCTACCAACGTTACTGTATGGATGCTTTAGATAACTTTGAAAGAACTTATGGAGCTCATTGGCCAACGTTCTGAGAACGTTTCCTGTTGACTGTGTTTATAAGCCTTGTTTTCTAGTGAGGTTCTTCATAAGTTGAACACCTGTAAACACACACACACACACACACACATTGTTCATTTCTGCTGTACAGTGTGAATGAGTTGAAATTACTCTCCGGTTCTTTCAGTTTTAAAGCATGTGTGATGTTCTGGTTCTTCATTTATTTCAGCACGAGTCAAAAATGAGACTATAAAGTCACAGCAGCAGAACTGCTGCAGAACCCGTGTGCTGCTCCACACACACACACACACACACACACACACGAGTTTCATGTAGAGACTCACAGTGAGTTTATCACTGCTTGAGCCACACCGAGAGAGAGAGAGAGAGAGTGAGAGAGAGAGAGAGAGAGAGTGAGAGAGACAGAGAATGAGTGAGTGAGAGAGAAAGAGAGAGAGAGAGAGAGTGTTAGGGTAAGGGTGCTAGGGTGAGGGTATGTTCCACACATAAAGCTATTGCATGGCTCCAAATATCATGGAGCTGTTTGGCCTGAATCTGTGGTGAATCTTTGGCATAACATCTGTTTTGTGTTGAAAGAAAGGAGGAATGTGAACTGTCCCTTTAAGAGAAGAAGGCATTGTATTCACTACATATGAATAAATATAACACAAAAATAATATTTCACTAAATATCCTTGTCATGAATATTCAGTTGCGGTAGATTAAGGGCCAGTAAGAGTTACGGCCACAGGCTGAGAAAATAGGCCCATTACACTGATGATAGAGTCATGTGATGATAGAGACTTCTGTTATTATAAATGCTCACAGAATGAGTCTGTGTTTGTCTCAGCTGGACTTTCATTTACACTTATGAAAAATGATAAATGCTTTCCATTATAAAGTGTCTGGTTTTTCCAGTTACAGTAAGCAGGGGAGTTTTGCTTTATGATCAATTTTTTGGCATGTGTTTTCTGGAAACTTACAGTAAATGTTCTCACAAAGTTTCAGTCTCTGACAGTTCTCTCAAAGTTATCAGAAAACGTTCTTGCCATAACGTTAGTACAACGTTTTTAACATTGTATGTCATACATCTATCAAAAGCGTTGTTAGTGGAACATTTTTACAAGTTAAGGAATTCTTATAACAGAGCAATAATGTTAATACTAATTGTCAAAATTAGTAAAGGATGTGTTGGATGTTTTGAACTTTCCTGGAACTTTCAGAATAATGTTTTTTAAATGTTTTTGTAACTTGTTGGAAACATTAGGGAAATGTTCTTACAATCTGAAATTGTTAGCTGAGGATGGAGTAATACTGCAGGTCATATTCACAGAGAGGGTGATTCTGCCCTCCGGTGAATCAATGGGCAGCAAATGAGATGTTCCTCCTCCCCTCGCATATAAATCACACAGTTGTTATCCCACCTGCAGGATGATGCACTCAGACGGGGCCCGTCTTCGATCTGTTGTAGTTGAACATTTGGCTGTAGCGTTGCGACATGTTCTGAGGGCTAATCACTCGATAAATGAATGAACAAATGACCGAATCCCAAATTTTACACGGACAGAACCTTATTTTACAACATTACAAAAGCCAGCTAATAGAGATGTCAATACCAATCAAATGAGTATCTGAGAGGACTGCACGTCTGGACAGTTAACAGATGAGCTTTGTTGTTAACCTAAGGGCTCTGTTAGTGTTGAACAACACAACATTAAAACTGACCCTAAATGACTTTCCTAATAAATGTCTGTCTTCTAATTGTGCATGATTTATCAGCGCACAGATTTATCAGCGCACAGATTTATCAGCGCACAGATTTATCAGCACACTGTTCGAAAGAAATTCAAAATAAAGACATTTTTATTAAGCGCACAACCCAGCAACCAACTTTAGGTTGTAACAGCGTTTCCCTAATGTTTCCATTAAGTAAAAAAAATGTTTAAGTAAAAAACTTTCTAGGAATGTTTTAGATGTTATATTAACAGTATTGCTTGGTTATGAGAACTACTTTAACTTTATTAACGATTTAATGTATTTTAAACGTTCCACTTTAACAATTTAAGAATAACGTTTTTGATATATGACATATCACATATAAAAAGGTTCTACTAACAACTGCAAGCATGTTTTTGATAACTTTAAGAGGACATTTAGGGAACATTAGCCATTGTTCTGACAGCATTTCTTGTTAGTTGGGAACGTCACGTCATGTTTCAACATACAACATTTCCTCCTCGCTGTTCTCCATCCGTCCCGTCATCTCAGCGGTGTTCCGCATCCGCACGTTACAAAACGATGCGCTCGCGCCGTTCACAAAGTTGAGAGATGAACTATAAGACCGGTAATACCCCATAAAACACCTTTTGTGCTCTTCTTAATGTCCTGGAGTGCGGCGCGGGCTTCGTCTGCAAATATACAGCAAAAATAAATTCTCCCTCGGCCCTCTTAGAAGGTTAACAGCTTCAAAACAACATTTGGATCAAGCTGTCCCAACCATCTTGTCAATAGCCTGATCTGCTTTTGTTTCAAACCGCTCTAGACAGACAGCAGAACAGAGGCTCGTTCTCGCTGATGTGTGGCATCATTTCAATCTGTGGCAGCATGAATCGAGTTCATGGGAAGGTCGTCTGGGCCCCTACGATCCATTTTATGCTTTAGCAGCTATTTGCTTAATACAGAAAACTTTTGAGCGATACAGTTTCCAGCTTATTTTGGGTGCCGCGGCAATAAAGCAATCCGTCATGCGCTTTTAAAAGTCAGTACGCAAGAAATTGCAGAGCGACTCCGGATCTGAAAGGCCAAACCGTAACCAGCCCGTAAAGCATGCAGCCGGTAAACCTGCTTCAGCGCCGAGGTTTTTAAGATGGTCAGATAAACAAGAGCAGACGTCGCAGTTTCACGGTGACATTTGCAACAGGCAGATCGTAAAGCAGGAGCTCGTCTGTTAAAGGCCACTGAGTAAAAGTAAAGCATTTGTGTATTCGTCAGGCAGTAGTCAAGCCAGAAAACAGCCTGTGTTTAATCACATTCTCAGTGCTGAGGTCTGGACGAGGCCGGTATCTCGTTGGCTCTGCAGGCTGGATGATTGTGTCAGACGTCAGCAGGGATTTGCAAAGGCTTGTCAGAATGAATTTGATTTTAGGCCTTCATTTACATCACTGAGGGTGGGTGTGTGTGTTTGCAGTCATTTCATAAACACATTAAACACACAAACACACCTCCAGTCCACACACACACTTGTGGGTAAATGAGCTTCAAAACAGCTGAAAAGACCTTTTGTCAATAAATAAAAATTGTGGCAAATTTCTTATGTGGCAGAGAGAATCTCTCTCTGTCTGTCTGTCTGTCTGTCTGTCCTTATATGCTTGTCTGTCTGCCTGCCTGCCTTTCTGTCTGCCACTATCTGTCTGTCTCTATCTATCTGTCTGTCTGTCTGTTAAATTGAGTGTTTTAAATTCATTTAAATTGTTAAAGACTCATTCATCAATGAGTTTGATTGCAGGGCTTCAGAACAT
>JAZGTJ010004370.1:2466-31181 GCA_036877575.1 Botia almorhae | reverse complement strand
CTTTGGCCTGACGAAGATGTCTGAGTTTTTCTGTAAACCATGGCTTGTCATTGTTGTATGTTAAATAAGTTCTGGTAGGAATGCATAGATCCTCACAGAAGCTGATATATGAAGTAACAGTCTCTGTGAGCTCGTCCAGATCGGTGGCAGCAGCTTCAAAAACACTCCAATCAGTCAAATATAAACAGGATTGTAAGGCCTGTTCTGTTTCGTTGGTCCATCTTTTTACAGTCTTAACTACAGGTTTAGCTGTTTTAAGTTTTTGTCTGTAGGTTGGTATAAGATGGACCAGACAGTGATCAGAGAGTCCCAAAGCTGCCCGTGGGACAGAGCGATATGCTCCTTTAATTGCGGTGTAACAGTGGTCCAATATGTTACTGTCTCTGGTGGGACATGTAACATGCTGTCTGTATTTTTTAATTGGAATATCCCCTTGTGAGAACACCTGAGGGAGATCCACAAAATTGTTCTTATTCAGTCCGCTTATTTCCAGTTTGGTGAAAATGTGTATAGACCTTTCCTGTCCCATAGTACGCAGCAGGATGTTTGTTTTCTTACCAGTTAGCCATAGTTCCTTCATTAGCTGTTCTGTGCAAAATGTTGCAGAACTTCCTGGATCCAAGAAGGCGTAGATCATAACCTCATGATTGCTCCTTTTGGACTTAACTCTAACTGGTACGATGGCCAATGAGCACACTAAATGACCAGCCCCAGTACAGCCACAAGTTTTGCTGGTTTCGGTGCATAACTCTGTGACAGCTGTGGAGCTTTCTCCATCTTGGGATCCTGGCTTCCCCTCTGGGAGATGAAGGATGGTTGGATGCTTTAGTGCGCATTTCTCACAAGTGAGTCTTTGCATACAACCTTTACTCATGTGACCTGGGTACAAGCAACCATAGCACAAACCCCTTAGATTTCAGAAAGTCGAGCTTTTCTTTGTATGGCTTCAGAATGTTGCAAACATCCAAACCATGTCCTTTATTACAGCATAAGCAGAGGGTTCCATGGCTTGCTTTTGCTCCATGCCTTTTCTTTATTCTTTGGGGTTTGAGTTCTGGAACAGGTGTCACGCTTGTTGCAAATGTGGTTTTCCTTTCTTTCATTTGTAAGTTACTGGGTTTGTTTTTTTATTTTATTTAAGATTGTCTTTTGTAATTTTGTTTTCCTGAATGTTACCAAACAGTGGATGTGAAACAATCTTTGCCTGTTTGTCTACAAAACTAACCAAGTCTGAGAATATTGCTCTCAATCCAATCCTTTCTTAAAGCTCACATGCTTTCCCTCAGTTTAAAAGGAAGCTTTGATACAATGGCACACATGTTGCTTGGACTGTTCATCTCTTCTACATATTCGACACCGTTGCGAAAGTAAGGAAAAGAGCAAAATCTGTTTTGTTCTCCTCGGCTTTGTTCTCCTCAGGCTTTAAAGCTGGCCAGTTCAGGGCCTTTTCTGTATAGGCGGTGGCGATTGTGTACTCATTGCTAAAATGTTGTTAGAGTAGTCTCTGCCTCTTTGTAGCCCCTTTCAGAAGGCATGTGTTGACAACTGCGCACCAGTACCTTTGATATTGAACAAACTACCTGTATCAACATGTGCAGAAACGCTCGCATCTGCCCTCAGCGGTTGTGATTTAGCAAAATATTGTTGCCCATCACTGACTGTTGGAACTGCATCAGCATCATGTGCTAACTCACGACAGTGTGTTTTTGAACGTACCACATTATCAGCTCTAACTTTAAGATTTTCTGCAGTCGTGGCAGCCCTTGCTGCACCACCAGAAGCACCAGAAACACTACGAGCTGGTTCATACATGGACAGAACCTGAAGTTTGGCTTCAGCTGCAGCAATAGCAGTTTGGAGCTCTAGATCCTCCTTCCTTGCTTTGAGCTCAGCTTCCTCCCTCTCAAGACCTTGTTTCTGTTTTAAGGCATTAGCTCGTGCCAACAAGCCCTTTCAGCTCAATGTTTTAGCCTAGAAGAAGCTGTAGATGACACACCTGAGGCCACTTGACTACCAAATTCTTTTGGAAAGAGGGGAAGTTGTGAAGATGAAATAACCATTGAAGCGCTGTCATTACATTCAACCTCTGCATCACATTGCTCTGCCTCTTTGGATTGGAGTTTAACTCTTTCAACCCAATCTTTGACCTTGTCTACAAAGTGCTTAACAGCTTGAAACTTGGGTTCAAACCAGTATAACTGATCTAAATATGCCTCGTCCTCTGACATATGTTCTATGGTTGCATTATTAATGTCTTGAAATGCAAGAAATGACTGTGAAAACTCACCATTTATGCATTCATACACAGTGTCAACATTACTAGAGTCCACAAGCAAAGTTTTATTTTCTCTCATTTGCCTTGTTAAATGTCCCAGCTTGGCTCTCCTTTTTACCGTCAGCTGGTTAAACCATTCCTATCTATCTGATGATGCGAGAAACACTCCATAATCCTCTTGTTAAACAAAAATGTTCCTCGTTTCGGACGAAAAGGAGAAGTTTCTTACTAATGTAGTCCTGAATTAACTTAAAATGGCAGGATAACGGGTTCTTACTCGTCACAGAAGTCAGACAACAAATAATCCGTACACAAATGCGAGTTTAATAAAAATAAATAAATAAATAAATAAAAGGACAAATTTCAGATGAATGACGATAAACAGGCAGTAGGTCGAGGCAGGCAGAAAACAATCATAAATCCAAAAAGCAAACAAATCCAAAAGGCGTGAGGTGGTCAGGGGGCGCCAGGAAGGAGTTAGTTGTCAGAGGGTGCCGGGAGGGAGTTTGCCCGGGGCGCAATTCAATGTAGAACCGCCACTGAGCTGTTAAATAAAGTTTTCAAGGAAAATGTATTGTCCAAGATAACATACAAACCCACTAAATAATCTATTACACTATTGGGTAATGCTTAGGTGATTTGTAATATCAAATGTTGCATTTTCAGTGTGAAATGAACATGTACGAGACAGAATCGATAAACAGGCAGTGGTCAAGGCAGGCAGCAAACAATCATAGATGAGATAACAATCCAAAGTGGGGGCAGGCAGCAAACAAGCAGTAGTAATAGACAATCCAATTAAACACAAGAAATCAATACACAAGGGAACCGCTCAGAAATGTTGCCAGGGCAAAACAAGACTTCACAATGAACGTGCGTTTCAAGACTGCTTAAATAAAAAGTCAATAGGCAGCAGGTGTGAGCAATCAGGCCCAGATGAGGTGCATAGTGGGAAATGTAGTCCGGATATAAACAGATCAGTAGTCAGGTGATGGTTCCCTCTGGTGGTGTGGGGGAGGCAGAACAGGAGCACATCTGTGATACATTTGAGTCTGAGTTGCCTTATTCACATTTTAAATTAGTTTGGGGACATACATAGTTAGACTAAAAAGCGTCTGCCAAAGCGTCTGCCAAATGTAAGTGACTACTGCATGTCCACCCTTAAAACGTGCAAAACAAATCTAAAAAAGTAAACATTTTCAAATGACTACCACAGCATGACATCACAATGTCTAGATTACTATCTCCTATTGTCATAAAGTTACGTTGCCACAACGAAAGCATAATACATAGATAGCTCAGCTTATCTACTATTGACAAAAGCATGATGGTCAATTTCAACTGCGTGAGTAACATCAGCCAATAAGTAATGGCAATGACATAAGTGGCTGGTGTTTAGAATTTAATGACAGTCAATTTGTATTCCTCACCTTGTAAATTGTAAAAAGCGTCTGCCAAATGCCTAAATGTGTCACGATCTCTTTCTATTTTTTATTAATTTATATATCTGTTTTATTAATTAATATTTATTATAAAAAAGTAAAACATGCACACTAAAAAAAATTTCAAGGGGAGATTTGGAGCTGGGTTATGTTCTGGCTCTCTTAAATGTTATTATATGCAAAGGCAATCCCTTTCTCATGCAAAGACATGAGAAAATTTGCTTAACATGGTTAACAAATTTTGTCACAAATTTGCTTCTTTCATTAATGATCTAGTATTAGTGTACAGTACAAAATAATTTTTAATTTTACTATACATTTAAACAATTGAAACAATTCACGAAACAGAAAAACAGATGTTCTGCTTAACAGAAATTGTAATTCATTAATTATTTAAATTGGAGTTTCCCTTATTATCCAGTAAGTTTCTAGCGTTTGTCTTGTCAGTCTTATTTGATAGCACTGGGCATTTGTTTGTGCTAGTCCAACATGATTTGACCTAATGCAGTAAATCCTCCTCCACTATGGCAGTTGTGTCCCCTGTATCACATTTAGCAGGAAACCAAAACTGTCAAGATTAAGAGATTTTTATTCTGTAAAAAGACATAATCAAAAGCTAAAATGGAAACACATTTTCTGAATAAATTCCAGATGTTGTGCATCACAATGCATAGGCTGATTAGATTTATTAGATGTGCTGCATTCAACTTCAAAATGTCTGGAATGTTTAGGAGGATGTTTTACATAGTTTGCATCACATGACTTAAACAGGCAATTAATCAATGGAAAGTATATCTGTGGTTGCTTTGTAATACCAAATCTCCTCCTCTATATAAAGCCTTTTGGGTTAGCAAAACAGCATAAAGCAGGGTTGGGGAACCTTATTCCTGGAGGGCCAGGGCCCAATTGCATGAAACCCTTAAGTTAAGAAAAACCTTAATTATAGATTAAGGGTACCTTTAGGGAAACCTAGGTTGCAAGAAAAAAACCTAAGGGTCCACTTAAGAAACCTTAAGACTGTCACTAAATATTTACCCTTAATTGCTTAAATGTTTCATTAAGTTCTGTGATACGTTGCTACAAAATCCTTAGTAACAGTTTCACCTTTAAAAGATTATGGGATCAGGGTGCAAACTTCTGTTTTAAGGATAAAAACATATTTGTGATAATTTGGGAGTGAAAAAACATACAGTACAATGTGTTTATAAAGACAATTTGAGTAGCCGTGCGAGACAAACCTGCTTATCCAGTGTGTTTTCTCAAATAACGTGATTGTACACCTCAGCAAGGTATGTTCCGTCTACTGTAGGTGATTTCATAACTATACTTCTCAGTTGCACTTCTTAGTGTTTTGACAGATTTTATCGCAAAAGCTTAATATAAACACTTATGTAAGGGTGAAAGTTAAGACACACACACACATATTATGACACACACAAATATTCATGATGGTATGCAGTTGCTAGGGTGTGGCTAGGAAGTTGCCAGGGCAATACCTAAAGCCCACTGACAGCTTGCTTCCCAGATATTTGAAACAATTACGAACATTTGAGTACACCCATCACAATGTTTGTATGCCAATGCATGCTAATGTACTATTTAGTAGTACACTTGGACTGGCCATTCTCACTGCCTGAGAGATTTATTATGTTTTTTCCATTAAATAACACACTTTCTGTGATTATTTCATCTTCTTGTGGTGATAAAATATGAATAAACTGACTAATAAAATATAATTTAAAAATATTTTGATCCTATTTTTGGGCCCCAAAGCCCTTCTTTAAAAACCTTTTACTTATCTACCAAGAGCCCATCTGGTTTCTTTGTCTACATCAGGGGTACCCAGTCCTGCCTTTAAAGGGCCACTGTCCTGGAGAGTTTAGTGCCAACCCTCATCAAACACCTGAAGCAGCTAGTACAAGGCAGATTCGAAACTTGTGCTTATGCACGCTGGAGGTAAACAGGAAACTGTCCCTCCAGGACTGGACTGGGCACCCGTGATCTACATGTACAAGTAAATATTTCCTTGAATATCTTAATTTATCACTATAATATTACTTAAGCAGATTCTTTAAAATAATTTGCTTTACAAAATCATTTGCTTTACAAATGATTTGAGCTAGAACAATTGCTTCTTTGCATGAACTTAAAATGGGATTGACAAGATTGATATTTGCATTTGGTCATGGTTAGACAGAGACGAGCTAAGAAGCAGAGGTGGAGAGGAGTTTGAGAAAGAGAACTAAGGAAATATCTGAAAAAGGAAACTTAAGGTAAGTTCTCTCTTTGTTGAATGTATGGAAATGTATATTTTTAATGAAAACATAAATTGTATGATTGTTTAATTAAAACATAAATAGAAAATAGACTACAATTTAAATGTGATGTTTTTCTTCATTTTGCTGTTTAAGGATATTTAAGCCCGAAAAGATTGCAGTGTATTCCAACATGTTTTATTTTGCATTACTTAAGATATTTATGTTTGATTCATGTGTGCCATAAGGAATCACTTTTTGAGGTTGTGACCTGTGGAATAGTGAGATGTGGATGTTCGGTTCGTTCTTTATACTTTTAGGTGAGTTTTACTTTATAATAATCAATGAGTTAAATCCTTGTTCAATGAACTGATAACCAAGAGTTTCATTGACTGTTTTACATGGTGTGGGTCACCTCAGTTGAGATCACAAGACCAGCTAAATACTACTTACCTTAGTGACCCATGTTATTGGACACTGCAATGCAGAGTTCAATTCTACACTGGCATTGGTAACTGAATACACTCCCACATATATTTGCTTTATTGATTAGTTAATTGATTTCTTTACAACAGTCTCTAGACTCTAACAGAATTGGAAATAAAGGTTCCTAAAAGGTTCTTTGTCGGGCTGTATGGTTTCAGAACTTCTAATATCCTAATAAAGTGCCGTCCGCACTTGTTTTTGCACTTGTGCACTTTATGTATATACTGTAAATTATGTAGCCCTGTATGTCTGTGATGTTTAGTGTTTGTCTCATGAAGCACCTTGTTTCTGGAGGAACGTTGTCTTGTTTCACTGTGTACTTGTATATGGTTGAAATGACAATAAACTCCACTTGTAACTTGTAACTTGTAACTTGTATCCACAGAATAAAAGGTTCTTTGCAGTGTAAAAATTTTCTACAGATTATAAAAAGAAAGAAATGTCTTTTTAAGAACCTTTGACTGAAAGGTTCTTTGGGAACAAAAATTTTTTTTTTGAAAACATGCCATTTTGAGTCCCGCACAGACACTGGGAGTCTATGGCTGTATTACCAACAAAATTTGTATAAAGTTTACATGTTTGTAAATAATACATATTATCATTTGTAAGTATTGTGAAAACAACTAGTTTCACTATTTATTGGCTTTTAGAAACAATGCATCTTTTAGAAACAACAATTTTACAGTTGAGAATTTTCTTATAATAAATAAGTGATCATATTGTGGTATCATATTAACAGCCAAATCCCTGCCTACTCTCAGCCCTTTTTTTTAACCATTTTAGTAAGATGTTGTAGTGTAGGAACTATTTGGTTTGTCAAAGAAGAAATTCATGAACTAACAGGCCAGTTGTAGTCTAAAAACAATATCACACTGGCAGTCATGCTGCTAGGTGAGGTACAGTAGTGTTGATATGATGATTTGTGTTTGTAAGAGATAGAGAGTATGCTTTCCATAAAATTAAGTAAAACTTTTTTTGCCATGGTAGTGTTTACAGCTCTTTGAAATATCTGAAATAATTAGGCAGAGTGATATTGTATACCAATGTAATACTGTCCATGGGTTTCCGCCTCTCTGTGACTGCACGACTGTGGACAGACCCAACGATATGATAATGTAAAAGGTGTTGTTATCTTGCTCTAGGGCAGGTCATATAAAAATCTACCTAATGACGTCACAAATCCATCCATTTCGCATAAATTTTTTCTGGAGAACAAGTACACAAATGCTTTCATTATTGTTAAGGTGGACATTTTAAGCTATAAAACTTGCAGGATGTATTAATAAAACCAAGACCTATATGTGAAAGATCAAGAGAAATTTGACTCCTAACTTTATGACCCCTTTAAGCTGTATTAACATAATGACAGGCAGTGGGAAAACACAGCTGACACTCAAATAATGCTCTTCTACCTCATTCCCCACAAAGCATTTTTTAAAATGAATAAAGCCTTCATCTTGATGGATGGTTGGTTTTCATGTCACAAGCTGAAGGTTGAAGGAAACCATAAAACAACAAAGTCGATTGCGAATCACCCTTCACATCAACAGGCTTTAAAAGAGCATTGTGGTATAATTTAAAATGGTCTCAAGCTATGTTTTTGAAACAAGCATATTACTACTCCTAGAAAAAACAAGCATTTATTGCTCAAAACCATATGGTTATGGAGACTGGGTAATAACCCTTGTGACAATTTCCCTATGTGACAACTTACCCCTCTCCTATTGTTATTGTATAAGTTTTTCACCTAGCAGTATGTCATTTGTCTTCTACCTCTTTTAGGAGCAGCAGTTTACTCCACACAGGCCAGCACAATCCAGCAGGAAGGTAACAGCTATAAATAACATCCTTTACTAGAAGAACAATGTCAGAGATAAATGTCAACATTCCAGTGAAGTTTTCTCAAGTTTTCTCACAATTTAATGGTTTGTGGTGACAAACTCCAGATTTGAACTCCTCATAAATCCTGATGGACACATTTTTCTTTAATCCTTTTCAGAAAATTTGGCATTGAAGGGTCAGCCTGTACAGTCATCCACAAATTTTGGGTGGGTGGCTGCAAATGCCATTGACATGAGGCCCTCAACCTGCACACATACAGCCACATCTACTAACCCCTGGTGGAGGCTGGATCTTCTGGATTCTTACTACATTAGTGAAGTTATCATCACAAACAGAGGAGACTGCTGTGGGTCACGACTTGATGGAGCAGAAATTCATATCGGAAACTCTCTGGATAACAATGGCAACAATAATCCCAGGTAAAGTTATTGCAGTAATAATAATTTCATGTATTAATGTTAAAGTGTTTGACAAAATATGCAGTTGGCTTCTGTTGCTTCAAGAAAAACATATGATAAAAACATCAATTTTGCATAAGATTATAAGAGTGTGTGTCTCTCTCAGATGTGCTATGCTGTATGGTGTTGGATTAGGACAGTCTGTTTCTATGTCCTGTGGTGATATGTGGGGACGATATGTAAATGTCTTCATTCCTGGAAGTCTGAAGATTGTCACTTTGTGTGAAGTGCAGGTCTATATGACAGGTAACCCTGATTCTTTGTTTATAAACTGAGAAAATGTCTCAGGTTACATATGTAACCCAGTTCCCTGAGACAGGGAATGACACACTGCGTCATGCTTGACGCTATGTGGAACACACTTAACACAGTCTTAACACATGTAAAACCAGGCCTATTTATGGACAAGTTCAAGGCCGTGTGGTGTAGCATTGTACGCCACAAAGCCTTTAAAGGGAACCTGCAAAATACATGATCAGCTAAGCCTATGTGTAGGGGGGACCAAAGTGTGGCGATGTGACATTGTGTCTCCTTTCCTGTCTCAGGAAACTGGGTTACATATAAAGCATGATGCTGGGTCATGCTTGACTCTATGGGGAAGTAATACCCACCATGCCACAGTGAGATAAGGTCTGCCTCAGATGCTGTGAACATTGGCACAGAACAGAGTTAGACTTGTCAACACAGGAGGACCTGAGCGCCTGGAGTTGGATTCAAGTCTAAGCTTTAAAATCTAATAAATGTGTGTGGAGAGGACCAGCTTGCCGCAGCACAAACATCACTTAGGGATGCTCCCCTAGACAGAGCCTTAGATGATGCTACACCCCTGATAGAATGGGCTATAATGCCCAAAGGTCACAGGCCTCATAGGCCAGGGTAATGGCATCTGTGATCCAGTCAGAAAGGTGCTGTTTCATGACCGCATTACCTTGGTTACAGCCACCACAACAGACTAAGAGCTAAGAGGTCTTACTAAGAGCTAAGAGTGATCCTCAAGATCCTCAAGGCTCTAACTGGACAAAACAAATTTAGCCTCTCCTGCTCTGGCGAACAAAATGGCGGAGGAAAGAAAGCTTGAAGTACCACCGGGTGACCCGCCACAGCAGGCACCTCGGGGGCATAACCTGGTCTAGGATGCAAAATAGCTTTAACAAGGCCAGGGGAAAAATCCAAGCAGGCAGGGTCTAATGATAGAGCCTGTAGATCTCTTATCCTTTTGAGCAATGTAAGACCTAAGAGTACAGCCAAAGGAAGGCTCAAAAGAAGCTGAAGGTTAACCCCTTTAAAACAATGGTAAGATTCAACAGGGCAGTGAACCGGGTCAATATGGTGTCAACCGGGTAAAGCAGGCTTCTGAAGCTGGCATGTGCTCATCCGATTCGATGGAGAGTGGGAAAGAAAAGGCGGAGCCCGTCTCTCGCTGCTCTTCTACCAAATTGAGCTGCAAACCACACAAGTGAAGCCTCCACTCCGCCTAGGCAGACGCAAGACCTCACCCGTGCAGCTGCCCAACTCCCATCAGGATTGAAAAAAGCAAGGCGGAAGCGTAGCATCCTCAACGGAAGTGAGGTCAGCTCTCTCAAGAGCTCTGATACAAAACACAGACACAGAGCTTTCCTGTAGCTCAGTGGTTAGAGCATGGCGTTAACAACGCCAAGGTCATGGGTTTGATCCCAGGGATTGCACATACTTAGAATCAATGTATAGTATAATGCAATGTAAGTCGCTTTGGATAAAAGCGTCTGCCAAATGCATAAATGTAAACATATGATGCATGTCACCTGCCGTAATATAACGCAGACATGGTGGCACACACTTCTTAAAACTCTTAGTCACATTTTCTTTCTGACTACTTCCTAAAGCACAATCTCACTATTTTTTCCTTATTTTTTTTTCTGGCTACATGCAAACAAACAGACTGTCTAAAATCAAAAAGCTGATTATGTATTTTAAAGGCTTTGTGGCGCACGATGCTATGCCACATAACTTTGAACTTGCCTATAAATAGGCCTGGTTTTACACATGTTCAGACTTGGGCGCTCCTGAAGCGCATTTCCCCATAACATCAAGCATGATGCAGCGCCAAGTTCCCTCAAAAGGGAACCTGGTTTTATGCAGTTGTTTGATGGTGACATCACCTCATGAAACCATCTCAAAATCCTGGTTTATTGATTTACATATAAACGTATGAAAATAGGTTTCTATAATAAGCAGATTTTTTATAAGTATCCACTAATTCTGTGTATGTAAACACACCCCTATGCAAGGAAAAGAGGTGGGAAAACAAAACAAGACAAAATACATAACTCAGGAAAAGAATTAATAGAAATAAAAGAAAAATAGAAATAAAATAATGTTATATTTACATTTATTTATTTAACAGACGCTTTTATCCAAAGCGACATTACAAGCGGATATTTTATTGTATTCTGCTACTAGATTCTGCTATTCTGCTACTATGTATATTATTTACTATATATAAATAATATAAATATATATATATATATTGTGACGAGGGGCACCGGGGCAATCAGCGTCGCCCTGGCAACGGACGCGCCGCACCTGCCCGAGCTCATCACGGGCGGACCGGGCACAGCTGCGACGCGTCACCCCGCGGAGTCAAAACGCCGCCGCCTTCCGCCCAGAGGGGGTCGGAGATTGAGAGTCGTATGGAGAGGAAAGTGAAGAAGTTGGTAGAGAGGGCGAAGTCTGAAAGTGCCGCCAGCCGGAGATACGTTGCGTGTTCCCCGTACCGACAAAGAGCAGCGAGTGGCCGAAAGCCGCATAAAGGAGCCCGAGCCACCACACACTCCCGCCGCCAGGAGGGACGCAACCCCGAGCACCAGCCGCACCAGCACCTGCACCAGCAGCCAGCCCGGCTGCTTCCCCCACGCATCTCACCGCTCACACACCTTTTAGTTATTAATAAATCCACCCTCCGGGGTATTTTTGCACCGCCTGCTTTGTCATGTGATTCCTCACCCGTGACAATATATATATATAAATAATGTTCTAGACAAACATTACTTGTTAACACAGACAAGAATCTGGCACCAGACAACAAACACACTAAACAAACTACTGACATAAATGACAGATGCAGTGTGGAGCAAACACTGAGAATCATACTGTTGGATGCTCTGACATCACATCTGTAATGTCACCAACCTTTGTGTTTGTTTCACATTTAAGTACAGTACATTTAAAAATAATGTCCATCCCAGAAGCCATAAAAATCATTTTAATTAAATGTCAGGTAGTGTCAGGTAGTGTCATAGTGTCAGGACACTATACGGTTGTTTGACACCTTGCCACATGCTTCGTTGTCCGCGTCACCCCTCCCCTCTTGTAATTTCCCCAGCTGTGTCTATTTATTCATCATCACGCTCACCTGTTTATCCTATTTTCCTCCCTTTATATTCTCCTCGTGTGTTTCGGTCCTCGTCAGACTGTTGTTATTGTTTGTCTTGTGTCCCAGTGCCCCTGTTCTCCTGTTCCGGTCCTCTATGTGGTTGTCGTCTGTTCTGGAGTCTGCCATTGCTCGCGCCACTCATCTCTCCAGCCTGCCCCGGCCTTTTCAATTTCTCTCTCTCGTACCGGCCCGGGTCCAAGAATGTTAAGCCTGATGCCCTCTCCCAGGTGCCCGGAGGGTCGACTGTTTGTGCTGGCTGCGCTGAAGTCCTTCAGTGGGCTCACTCTTCTCGGCTCTCCTGCCATCCAGGAATCTGGATATTGTTGGCTGCCATCCGTCAGAAATTTTGGTGGCCTTCTCTGAGGCCCGACATCAGGCAGTTCATGTTGGCCTGCCCAGTCTGTGCTCAAAATAAGACCCCAGTCCTGTCTTGTCCCTGTTCCCACATCACCCTTGACTTTGTCACTGGGCTCCCTGAATCTGCTGGTAACACTGTCATCTTGACTGTGGTGGACCATTTCTCTAAAGCGGCTCTTTTCATTTCCCTTCCCAAGCTGCCCTCAGCCCAAGAGACTGCCCAGTTATTTGTCAACAACGTTCTTCGGCTGCATGGCCTTCCGGTTGACGTCGTGTCCAACAGGGGTCCACAGTTTATCTGTCGCTTTTGGCAAGAGTTCTGTCATCAGATCGGGGCCACTTCGAGTCTGTCCTCTGGTTTTCACCCACAGACCAACGGGCAATGCGAGTGGGCCAACCAGGACCTTGAAAGAGCGCTCCACTGCCTGACGTCCCAGAATCACAGTTCCTGGAGCCACCAGCTTTCGTGGGTTGAGTACGCCTGGAACTCCCTACCAGTCTCAGCGTCAGGTTTGTCACCTTTTGAATGTTGTCTCGGTTACCAACCTCCTCTGTTTCCCACACAGCAACCTAAGGCTGCTGTGCTGTCGGCCTTGGCCTTCGTCCGACGGTGTCATCGCACCTGTAAGAAGGCCAGGAAAGTCTTGGTCCAGCTGTCCCGATGCACCAAGGCAGTTGTCGATCATCACCGGGTCCCTTAGCCTTGACACATCTGCGGTCAAGGGGTCTGGCTCTCCACGAAGAACCTACCTCTTCGGATGCAGTCTCGCAAGCTGGCACCCAGGTTCATCGAGCCATACCAGATTGCCAAGGTGTTGAGCCTGGTGCCGTCCCGGGACATCTTGGATCACTCCCTGATCGAGGATTTCTGCCATCAACAGGGTGTACCTCCGCCTAGGACACCTGGAGGCATCCCGAGGGGGTACTGTCAGGACGCCGGTTTGATCGACTGGGTTTGTATTGTTTTTTGTCGGAGCATGCGGTTGTTTGACAGCTCGCCACGTGCTCTGCTGTCTGCATCACCCCTCCCCTCTCATGATTTGCCCAGCTATGTCTATTCATTCATCATCACGCTGACCTGTTTATTTCTCATTTTCCTCCCTTTATATTCTCCTCGTGTGTTTCGGTCCTCGTAGACTGTCGTGGTCCTTACCCGTTTCCTGACCAAGTCAAAGTCTAAATCTTTGATTGTTACCTTCTCTTAACTTAGCGTAGCTTAGTCCAAGTTTAGCTTCAGTCATAGTTTAGTCATGCCAGCTCTCTTGTCTCTCCCGTCCTGGGAGTTCTTAGTTTGTCGCGGTCTGGCGTGTAGTTAAGTGTCTGTTGTCTTGTCATGTCCTAGCTCCAGCTCGTCTTGTTGTTGTTGTTTGTCTTGTGTTCCAGTGCCCCTGTTCTTCTGTTCCGGTCCTCCATGTGGTTGTCGTCTGTCCTGGAGTCTGCCATTGCTCGCCCGACTCATCTCTCCAGCCTGCCTCCGGGTTCTGGTCTCCGCATCGTGGCCTTTGCCAGCCCACTCTCCCGCTCTGCCTTGCCATCCTCCCGGGGTCCCGCCACTGCCGTCAAAACTGCCGTCAACACTGCCATCAGCGCTGCCACCTGCACTTACCTGCTGCTTACCAGATCTGTCTCTGTTGTCCTCCTCTCCCTCCACAGGCACCGACTGCTGCTCTCACCGCCGCATTCAGTCACCAGCGGTTTACCTTTATCTCCTGCCGCTGTCATCTCTGTCATCTGCAGTCTCCGGCGGCTTACCCGATTTGACCCTGCTGTCTGCTGCACCAGTCATCCAGTCTGACTCTCCGACAACATAGACTCTCCGACTCTCCAACAACAACACAGTCCCCAGTCACTCTCCTGTCCACGGGCACTCCCTGTCTGCGCCTGGTCTGCACGGCCCAGTACCACCTTCCCAACCCGGATTGTTCCAGTCTTGCATTCATTATCTGAACTGTCAATAAACATACCTTCACTTGCATTTGGGTTCTCTGTTTTCCTTCTGTTCCTGACATACAGGGTCTATATATTTAATTTATATAGGGTCATTCCATGTCAAATCAAACAAATGTTCAAAATTATCCCAGCTTAAATGTTTGATTTTTTAAAATATTTTTGCAGTAGCAAGATCAACATAAACAATGATGAAAGCCAAAATATTGAATGTCATTGGTAAGTTACTAAAAAATCCACTAATTTGTAGAGGAAGTTAAAAATGAAAATGTTTATATTAACAGGGGTGAAAATGACTTGAGAAAGATGTCAGCATCATTTAGTTTTTTGGTACATCTGTTGACTTGAATTATCAATTCAATTAAATTTTATGTATATACCACTTTTTACAATGTTACATTGCTTAAAAGCAGCTTTACATATAAAAAAAGAATAATAATAATAAAACAGAACAAATGTCAGACATGTTAATAGTATTATTGCAAATAATATGTATGAGATGTATAAGACTAATTAGGTATACTAGATTTATAGTAGGTTTATGGATAAAGGGTTGACTGAACTGATAAAACCACAAAATTATTCAGCAAGATATGCGTTGCGTCTAGCTTACATAGAGATGGTATATAAAAGATAACATCTTTTGGGACGGGGTATAAGGGATTTGCAATAGTACCATGAACTACACATAACATGCAAAAGTAGAATAAATTTTTTTTTTCTTCTTCAGCTCTCGGCGAAGGCGGTCTCATATTTTCCCTCTCCTTCCCCTATCTCTCCTCGCTGGCTTCTCTCGTCTTGTAATTGTTAGTTCTATCTCTGAGACTCTCCTTGTCCTGCTCTCGAAACAAGAAGGAATTATGGATTTGATCAACTGGTCTCTGAACGCAATTGACACCATCTTCTCGATGAGAAGCCTGGGTTCGGGGGAACCCAACTGTCCTGCAGGAACATTTGCAGCTGGATACATGATGGACGGCTGGGAGAAGTGGCGCGTCGTGTGCCTGGCCGCTCTGTCCCTGGAGGATCAGAACTTTGATAACAGGGTTTCTGCTGATGGGATTAGGTGGGGCCCTGTGGTATCGACGATTGGCAAAAGCGGTCAGTGAGGCTCAAAACCCCACTAAACTGGCCGGCTGGATTGAAACTGTGGTGGGCAGAGCTGTTAGTACTCAGACTGTGGTTATGGACCGCAAATTGGATAACATCGTGGAGAAACTAGCGGCTATGCAACACTTTTTGGACAGACCTGGAGACCAGTGACGGACATTAGATATCTGCGAAATTGGCAGATATTGACCTAAATTTGAAAAAATCCTTCTCTTTTTGGCTTTGTCAGGATGGTGGTGTTTCCTTGTAAACTTGATAAATCAGTAATGAAATCGATTGCTATGTGAGAGCAGGGACATTGTGAGGGTGTGAATAGTGGCTGCAATAGACCAGCTGGGAGTTTCCTTGGTGTTTTGGAGCTCTGACAGACAGCGCACTGTTGAATATATTTAAACACATCAGTAGAGATTGATGACCACCAATAGCGATTCTTGAGTAGTTTAATGGTGCATTAATGCCAGGGTGACCAGAACTGGGGGAGTCATGGACGAAGGAAATTAAGCGCTAATGCAAGGGTTCTGGAACGAAGGTACAATCAGCTGGGTGTGCAATAGTCTCTGACTATTGGCCTGATTAAGTGATGGTGATGTCACGGGCTACTAATAATTTTCCTGGGATAATGGGTTCTTGATTGGGGAGGGTGGGAGTCTCTTCAGTCTGACGGGAGAGAGAATCAGCCTTGGTGTTCTTTGAACCTGGGCGATAGGTAACTGTAAATTGATATCTGGTGAAGAATAGTGCCTATCTAACCTGTCAAGGATTGAGCATTTTGGCTCAATTTTGGCTCAAGAATTCTAGATTCTGGCATTGTGAGAGAATAGCACCAATAAAGGGTTTATCAGGATCAGGGTGCTTGAAAATAGGAGCCGAGGTAAAACATCTTTTCATGCCTGCTTGGTTATAGAGGATAGGGGGGCTGCAACGGAGCTGAAACCTTTGATAAAACGTCTATAGAAATTGGCAAAACCCCAAACTCCTTTGAATTCTTTGATAGTTCTGGGTTGTGGCCATTTAGAGACGGATTCTATTTTCTTGTTGTCCATGGCAATGCTATCACAACTAATTATGTAGCCCAAAAACGATGTGCTAGTGTTGTGGAACTCACATTTTTCCTCCTTCACATACAACTGATATTCTAGGAGTTGTTTAAGGATGGATCTAACATGTTGGACATGCTCCTCGAGGGAGTTTGAGTAGATGAGGATATCGATAATGTAAATTATCAATCATCACTCAAGCATGTCTCTAAATATGTCCTTCATAAACGACTGAAATACAGATGGGCTATTAGGAATTAGCAATTAGCCATAACTAAATACTCATAATTTGTGTGGAAAAAGCGGCCTTTCATTCATCCCCTTCTTTAATACTTGTTGTAGGCATTACGTAGGTTGAGTTTGGTGTAGAATTTAGCTTGGTGGAGCTGTTCTAAGGTGACTGGGACTAAGGGTAAAGGGTATCAAAATTTTATGGTTACTTCATTTAGGCCGCGATAGTCAATGCAACCTTAGACCCCCATATTTCTTTTTAACCAAAAAAAACCTGTGGAAGTGGGGGAATTAGATAGCTCTTCCTTAATGTATTCTTTCATGGCCTTGTGACAGAGGAAACATGCGCCCCTTAGGGGGAACTGAACCAGGGATCAGATCAATTGCACAATCAACCGGGCGATGAGGAACTGGTATGCCTTCTTTTTGCTGAATACCTCCATCAAGTTAGCATACTCTGAGGGAACAGTAGTGTTAATGGGTGTTTTCTTAGAATCAGTGATACAACTGAGGGGACAGACCATCGTTAGGCATTGTTGACAACAATAGGAACCCCACTGCAGCAATTCTCCCTCTCTCCAGGGAATGACTGGTTCATGTTGACGTAACCAAGGTAGACCTCAGATTATAGCGTGGTTATGGGAGGTAATGGCATAGAATTAAAGTTCCTCAGAATGTTGTGCTCCAACAGACAGTTTGATGTTCTCAGTCAGTTGGCGGTTTCCATTATCACCCAGTGGGCGGCCTTCTAATGCCTGCATTGTCAGGGAGCAATCAGAAGAGGTTAGTGGAATGTGATTTTTCTGAGCAAATTCCTTTGAAATTAAATTGCCTCAGCTCCTAAATTGATTAAAGCCAACAAGGGTATGGTCTGGTCTGCCAGGATTAATGTAACAGGTAATGTGATACTAGAAGGGTTGTAAGTGGAAATGAAAGTCACACTCACCATGAATCGATCTGGGGCTGGACGAACTGGACATGAGGCCCTGATATGACCAGGTTGACCACAGTACAGACAGAGGCGATTCTGGATTCAACGGGTTCGTTCATTCTGAGGGAGGTAAGTGTAGCCTAGTTGCATGGGCTCTGAGAGAGAAGTGGCACCCTGATCTGAATGGGGAAACGTTATGGATGATCGGCGTGAGCGTATTGATTGTTCATCTGAATGGTCAGATCTATGAACTCCCAGAGGTTCCTGCCCTCGTCCCTGCAGGCAAGTTCAGACTGTAGTTCAGCATTCTTCAGTGTGTCCTCGACCTAGTTGGTCTGTGCTGCTAGAGTACGGTCAGAGAAGAAGATCAGAGCATATTCAGAAGCCATTAGTTTTCCCTGCGTGAGAGCTAGGAGCTGCACACCAGGACTCCTACCTCCTGCAGGGTTCTCGAAGACCTTGCAGAATCATTGGAGGAAGATGGCAAAGGTCGGGAAGACAGCCCCGTCAAATCTCCAAACCGCTGTTGCCCAGTCTAACACCTTTCCGGTTAATAGGGAGCAAACAAAAGCTATTCGACTAGAGTCATCGGGAAATAAAGAAGGCTGTTGGTTTACAAAAAGCGAGCATTGCAGTAAAAAAAAAAGCTTTTAGAAGGAGAATCATCAAACTTCTCTGGAAAAGCTAGTCAAGGGCTTATTGGGGCAGAGGTGCTGGGCAGTGATGTGAACAGCGTGGGTGGCTCGGTTATGGTTGGTTCTTGAGGCATGAGACGCAACCCTTGGAGAGCTTTCACCAACTCCTCGGTAAGTGAGGGTAGCCGGTTTAACTGATGCTGGTGTAAAGCGATTTGCGAGGCTTGCACTGTTAGCTCAGATGATAGCTGCATGAGTGCTGCTGGATCATTGGGTGGCAAAGTGACCAACATGCAGCACATTTAATAAGAGTGGTCAACAGGCCAGTTAGGTAACAGCAAACAGGTACAATGGAGACAAGACAAAGAGTAATCATGGAGCAGGCAATAATCAGGGCAGGCAGCAAACAATCAGAAACTGTAATATATCCAAGTCAAAGGCAGGCAGCAAACAATCCATAATGAGAACCGTCCAAAATCATACACAGGTAATCAATAGAAATAACAGGGAAAACCAACTCGGAATTGATGCACTAGGCAAATCAAAACTTCGCAATAAATGTCTAAAAAGTCTGGTTTATATGGGTGATGGTTAATGATGAGCAGGTAAGAAAACAGGAAGTCATCACGCCGTGTGAGTTGCATCTTGGTAGTTGTAGTCTGTATCGATCTCCGGTTAGTATTCCGTATTTACGGTATTAACAGTATTAACAGTAGCTATTCATCAATGGCCTTTAATATTCTGGCTTTCATCGATGTTTATGCTGATCTTGCTTATGTAAGAATATTTTTTCATTTTTTTAAAATTGATCCAGGAACGCAATCTTTAAAATGTTTAAAATTTAAATGTTTACTGTCACAAGTGTGTTGTCATTATAAAGGTGTTGTGGGGCATGTTGTCACTTTAAGTTAACTTCTAAGTTAACCCTTGGTCAGTGTCTAGGGAATAGTAAACACTACATAGGGCCCATGTAAACTGAGCATGTGCCCTTAAATCCTGTTGTGTTGTTTTCCTAATTTTAGTATTATTCATTAAAAGATGCACTTACGCACAGTGTTTGTGTGCTAGAATCATCTCTATTCAAAATCCTTTGAATACAAATGAGATAACATTGTGACAATAGAAAGATGAGATTTACATCAAGCCAATTGAATCTAGTGGTTGACATCTGTGTTCATAATCACAATTCAGTTTAAGGATCTTCACACTTTCAAACAAGAATATAAAGAAATACAATCTCTATAACAATAGACTCTACAATCTCTACAATCTCTATAACAATCTCTATAATGCTATTGTACATTAGCATTATACATTACAAGCCCTTTAGTTATCTAGATAAAGTTTCTTCCTCCTATTCTTTGGGAATATGAATCCCTGGTTAAATAATTATAATTTTTAAACTTGTTTAGTGGTGTTGAAATGCTTGTCTGAGGAAAAATTCCATAGGTTCACTGAAAGGTTTGTAAGCAAACTGTCAAAATGTCAGACCTGCTTATTAAGGGCATCCAGCATCCTGCAGAGCTTAGCGCCACCCCTCTTCAAGCACACACCGGTCAGCTTGCACCTGCAGCCCTTGTGACCACTGAGCATCACAGTGGCTGGATGATTCCATTTAATTATAAAAGTGTATACTGTAACGGTATTTCTTTACATTTTGTTGTTAAACTATTTTAAACTATTTAATATAATGCACCTTGACAAGTGCATTAGGCCCTCTTAGAAACATTTATTTTAATAAACCTTAATGTAAACCTTTTTTTCTGTGCTTGACCTAATTTATTTGTTTCTTTGTGTTTTCCAGTTAATAAAGTTATTATGAGGATACTGTTGGTCTCCAGTGTCGATATTGCTGAGCCAGCAGCGAGTGACCAAGCTCTTAATCAGGTTTAAGAGACCTTTAAAAATCATCATTATGTATGCATCCATTTTTATTACTTATTCTGTATTAAGTCACAGGGATTGCTGGAGCCTGACCCAACAGATGCACAGGTGGAGCACTACACAGTACAGTTCACCTGACCCTCGTGTCTTTGAACGTGGGCAAATATACAGAGACAGACAGAGAGAGAGAAAGTTGTGCCCCTCTGGCATTGTTATTTAGAATCTCATTAGAAGAAATACATTTAACCAAATTGAGACTTATCAAACACTATAATCCAAATCTACAGATATTATATAATCCTGACTTTTCTACCCAATTTAAACATTGTGTCTGACAATAAGGTCTTTATTGGGGTCCAGGTGATAACACTTTTAATACTGTTTAAATAATTTCAAATTGATATTAATTTAAAAAAAAGTGTTTCTAAATGTTTGAATGGTACCGTATGTATTTTAACAACAATATATTTATTTTAGCTGCAGACTGTTTTGATGTCTAAAGGACTGTCTGATTTCATTCTGTCCTGGATAAAACTCCCCCAGAAGGTGAAAACAAGATCAAAACAGGGTAAGTACAGTATATTTACAGTACAACACTACAAAACCTTTGAAGCTCCTCGGTTAGATAACAATAAAATATGAATTATAAATAAAAGGTGAATATAATTCGTACAATAATTAAGTCTGAATAAAACTGCATGATTCATGGAGTCTTTTTTTTTATTCACAGGTCCATGTATTAAGAAATATAACTGAATGCGCAAACTGTCTTGAGGCTTTGGAGAGACACATATATATTTGTTTTTCATTATTAACCTATTTTTTTTTTTTTTCTTGGCTGCCATTGTTTTCCCCATCATTCTGAACTGTTTGTAGCTGACAAATGTGGATGAGTTTAAGTCTAGAGAAATTTTGAATTACAATCCTATTAAAGTCAGTAACTTTATAATCCATCATTGCTATAGATTTATGGTTTACAGAGAAAGAAATAAACAAATGTAAAAGCTAATTTAAAAACACTGTATATATATCTGTGCAACACATTCTGTTGTTCTGTCTGAAAGATTATCTGCAAACAGGTAAAGGTCAATGTATTTGTTAAGGTAATAAGTAAGATTAGGTTCTTTGTGGAAATTTCTCTTAAGCTACAGACATAATGGTGTAAAGCCACAGCAGCACCCAAGCAGCCACTAACAGTTCTTTAAAACACAAAATGTAATTTGTTGTAAATGTTGTAATCTAGGCTGGAAATATATGGCTGGCAGTGTCAAGACACAGCTCTGATTCTCATACAAAATGAATATTTACTACTGCAGTAAATACCAGACGCATGTGAAATTTGCCTTTGTTTGTGCCTTTAAAGCAATAGTTCACCAAATAAAAATTCATCATTTACTGATCCTCATGCATCTCAAATGTTTATGACTTTCTTTAGTCGAACACATTCAGAATTATAATAAATAATATCTCAGCTTTTTCCAGCTTTATAATGGCATTGATCAGGGTTCAGCATTTTCCAAGAAACACATCCGTACATCATAAAAGAAGCCCATATAACTACAGTGGGTTAATATATGTCTAATAAAATAATAAACAAATAATACATTTGTGGTAAAAGTTTGGGATCTATGACAGCTCATCATTACAGCTGTTTGTCAGATCTCTAAGGCCTTACTGGCATCGAAAAGACAGCAATATTTTAAAGAAGCTGTCCGTGTGGTGGCCTCCTTCATGCCACCAGAGGGAACCATTGCCTGAATATTGAGTTTCATTTCCGGACTGCATTTCCCACAAACCCATACCTAGGACTTATCTTCCGGTCACCACCTGTTAGTCATTAACCACTCTATTTAAACTCCCTGTGTGTTTCATTCATTGCAAAGTTTTGTTTGGCCCCGGCAACATTACTGAGCGGTTTCTACTGTGTTTGACCCTTGCTTTGTTATCGTTGTTTCGATTTTGGCCGCCTACCTTGACTATCGCTTTGGGGTATGTTATTGTTTGCTGCCTGCCCTGATCTTTGCCTGTTTATTGTTTTTGCCTTGTCTGATCTCCATGACTCTGTTTGCCGGTGTTTTTGACCATTGCCTGTACAACCACATTTATTAAAAACTGCAAATGAATCTGCACGCCTCAGCCTGTTCGTTACAATAGCACATTTCATACACAAATTCAAAGTGCTTTACATAGAAATCATTTACAAAGAAGGAAAAACTAAAAGAGCAGCCTTCTTTTAATAAACCTTTCATTAATGAATGTTTAGAAGTGTTACAGCTAAATTTGTTAAAGCCCCAAAAATAATTAAAAAAAAAATTGCATTGTGAATGTGTTCTTTCCTTGTACTCTTTCACACAACGTTAATGTCTTTATATCATCTTATGGCTGTTTAAGGGGAGTGGAATTCACCATGTTGTAAATCATTATACTCTTAAAAGTTATAACCACAAATTTTATAAAAAAAAAGTATTTTTAGGGCCGAAGCGTCAATGGTGCTAGGTGTCATGAACGCTGCCTTCAACTCCTGTGATTCCCGCAATGACCACCGGAGTTCTCCATCACCCGAGTAATGACTTCAACAACCCACATACCCGGTTGGTTGCCTCCACACCTGTTTCTCATCACCCCTCATTAACTGACTATTTAAACCCTGTCTAGGCACTGCTCCAGTGTGAAGTCTTGGTTTGCCCTTGTGAACATTTCTGAGCGATTTTCTGGAATCTGTGTTTTCAGCCCTGCTTTGAATTTACTTTTTGTACCTTTGCTGCCCGCCCGCCGGCCGCCCTATTTGGACTGTTTAGGATTACGATTTCTGCCTTGACCTTGCGATTCCTGGTTGCCGGTTATCGATCATTGCCTGTTTGTACTGAGTTGTCTCATTTGCTGCCTCTTGAGCCATTAAGCAATTTCCAACAGGATCCTAGTGTAACAGTTTATTACCATGTATTGTAACTGCTGTTACTGTAAATGACTATATGGGGTATTTCTACTTTTCTTTAAGCAGTATCTAGCGTCAGGCAGTGAATTTGCATTTTACTTCACCACATCTCCCATTTTGACAATAATCATTTTGGTAAGGCAGGGACTGTTATTATTAATGACATATGTCACAGAGTTTTGCATTTTGTAGTTGGTAATAGCAAAACATGCCCTGCTCTTTTTCCTATTCAAATCATATAAAGTAACAATTTAATGACCCAAGGAATATTTACGTAATATTTACGTATAACAAATATTTACCCTAATGTTGACCTGAGGACATACACTGTTGTGAAATGTATAATTAATGATGGCATTATGTAAATGACACACAAAAGATGAGGAATGTCTTTGACAACAGTGCTTTTATTAAGCACATGTGACAGAAGGAGCAGAAGAACAGGTCCAGAAGACCAGAATGATGTGATGAAAAATAAACACAGAGAGAAGCAGATACTACAAGGGTAAAAGAATCTCTCAATCAATTGCTTAACCATACCCATTCTGAACTTACTGTAATTTATAAGATATTATGTTTATACTTACTGTCACGAAGCTGGACTCCCACGCTATGCGGGGAGTCCGGACTCTTATGATGATATGTTGTTTCTGTTTCCGGTATTATCTGTGTTCACTTCTGAGTTGTGTTATTGTCATCACCTGTTCATCTATGATTAGTCAGTCAGTCATGTTTCATTGTGGGTGTTTGGTGGTTTTCATAGTTAATAGTTTTCTCTTGTATTCTCTTGTGTATTCCCCAGTTACTGGATCATTGGACTGTGTATTTGGATTTTGACTTTTTGGACTACACTTTTGGATACTTTTGCCCTGGTGTTATATGTTCATTGTAGTTTGTTTTGTTCTTCACTGCTGTTTGCACTTGTCACTTCATCATGTATTTGTGTTGTTTGTTGTGTTCTTTCATTCATTAAATATCGTTCATCCGTCTTTATTTTTATCACAAACACAACTGGCCCCATCATAACACTTACTGTGGGATATTCTGTGCGCAGTTGGGTGGTTGGAACACAGCTGGCCTAATTCTTTGGTTAGAAAGAATTGCAGCTACTCCAGAGTAAACGTCCAATCTCAATGTTTATTGGTTTGTGTGGATATGCACAAAATGTGGTTTCTGTTAGAGAAATATACATGTGATATTATTGTAACCCTTTTTTGTTGGTGTGCTCCACTAAATGGCTCTGCGTTGTGTTAATATAAGGAGTGAATGAGGAGGACACCAAGATTGTCGTTGAATCAAAGCGGAGTAGCTTTTTCTCCACATCAGTTACTTTGCAGCAAACAGCATCTTCCTTCACATCCACCACAGAACTGTAACATTCTTCTCATAAAAAACAGAGCTGTGTTTGTTAACAAGCAGCATCAAAATAATTCCAATATACATCCAATTATTAAAAGGAAATGATATAGTGGTGGCTGCACTTAAATAGACACTTTTCACACTGTTACAAACTTACTCAAACACAGGATAATAAACTTCAACATATTACAAATAAAGAAAAATGTTAGAAGCATACAGATTACAAAAAATAAAACCCCAAAAATACTCAGATAAAACTGCCCACATGGAATTGATAAAACACAAATAATAAACCATCCACCAAAAATGAACACATATATGTTAGTGAATACTTTAACAACAATATATTACTTAAACTGGGATGGATGGCTAATATAACTAAATAAATAAAGCAGATTTTACAGAGAACAGGGCAACCCTTCCTACCTTCTCATAAGAAAACAGAGCTGTGGCTAAACAACCGCTCCACCCCTGTAATGGAGGCTCACACAACAATGAACCACATCTTCAATGACAAATATAAAGTCAGCTTAAAACCTTAAGACTTTCTTTGAAGTGTGGGTGTGGGGTGTGCATGTATATATGTAGTGGGGTTAAGGCAGAGCTTCTTCTTCGCTTTAGCCTTTTCACAAACTTTCCTTCCTCTCTTGATCTTCTCTTTGTCACTTTCACTTTGGAGGACATGCATCTCCAAGGAGAGTCTATTTGGTGGGCGTCTGTTCCGCTCAGGATACCTCCGTTTTGGTTTCTTAGGTTCTGAGTCTTTCAGCAGTGTCTGCTCCTTGTGTCTTTCCTCTTCATTCACCGTCCCCTGCAACTTGCTTACATCCTCTTCACTTTCTTTTTCCACTGCATCTGAAAAATCCATGCATGTAGACTGTGTTGCAACACCACTTGCTCCCTTCTTCGTTGCCTCCAAATCCACTTCTTCTGGATCAGAAGCTCTTGACTCAAGTTCACACATTTCCTCAGTGTCCAACTCCTTCTCAGTTGGGTGGGACATTTCAACTAGAAAAAACATACACTGGGCCAGAAGATTGCAGTGAATAACCCTGTCCTTATCTTCAGCTTCTGTATGAACAACATACACTGGGGTTCCTGGCTGTTTCTTCACCACGACATACGGACGCGGTTCCCACCTGTCAGCCAGCTTCTGTTTCCCCTCAACATGACATATTTTCACCATCAATCTGTCACCAGGTTTGAACACATTACTCTTGACTTTCTTATCATAGTGCTTCTTCTGAAGATCCTTAGCATGCCTTGACATTTGGTCTGCCTCACCATAAGCATAGGTCAGGCACTCACGCAGGGTTTGAACATATTCACTGTACTCACATGGCTCGTTTGCAGTTGACAGGCCAAAAAGGAGATCAACAGGCAGTCAAGGATGTCTGCCATACATCAAGAAGTATGGGAAGAAACCAGTCGAATCATGCTGAGTGCAATTGTAGGCATGTGTCAGTGCCATCAACATATTCATGCCACCTGGGTTTCTGATCAGGATCAAGTGTGCCCAACATATTCATCAGAGTTCTGTTGAACCTCTCCGTGAGCCCATTTCCCTGTGAGTGGTAGGGGCTGGTATGAGTCCTTGTGATTCCATTTAACTTGCACAACTCCTTGACCACTGTACTCTCAAAATTTCTGCCCTAATCTGCGTGAAGTCTTGCTGGAAATCCAAATCGACAAAAAAAAAACCTATGCCCATAGAGGTGGTCATAGAAATTTTCTGTAACTGCCCACTTTAAAGCTAAAAACTCTCATTTGTGTGCTGGATAGCGGGTTTCAGGTGGTTTTAAGCCTCTGCTTGCATAAGCAATCACTTTTTCCACACCATCTTGAACTTGAGCAAGGACCACCCCAAGGCCCTCGCCGGAAGCGTCTGTTTGCAGCACAAATGGTAAGCTGTAATTGGGGTAGCCCAGCACTTGTGTTGTAGTCAATCTGTCTTTCAATGCTTCAAACGCTTTCTCACATTTATCTGACCATTCAAACGGCTTTGCAGGTCCAGAAGTTCCTTTCACACCTCTTTTCTTTTTCTTTGGGTCACCAGAGGTAAGTCTATACAGGGGTGCCACTAGTATTGCATATCCCTGAATGAACAGTCTGTAGTACCCCGCAAACCCAACAAACCCCAGCACCTCCTTCACATTTGACGGCCGCTTCCAGTCTCTGACTCGGCTTATCTTCTCAGGATCTGTATGAATACCCTTTGCTGACACCACGTGGCCTAGGTATTGAACCTCTTCCCTTAGCAAACTGCACTTTTGAGGCTTCAGCTTCAAACCATGTTTGCGGAGCCGGCTGAATACTACATCTAATCGCTCAAGGTGCTCTTCGAAGGTCCTAGAGAAGATAATTATGTCATCAAGGTAGATCAGGAGGCTCTCAAAATTCAAGTCACCAAAACAGCAGGGATCAATCTTTGGAAAGTTGATGGGGCATTCTGCAGGCCAAATGGCATCCTGTTGGCCTCAAATAACCCCATGGGGGTGCTGAAAGCAGTTTTGTGTTTGTCATGTTCAGCCACCTCAACTTGCCAGTAACCAGATGTAAGATCCAGAGTCGAGAAGAACCTTGCCTGTCCCAATGCCTCCAATGCATCCGCAATTCGTGGCAGAGGAAAAGCATCTCTGGTGCTGCAGGAATTCAACTTCCTGTAGTCCACGCAGATCCTCAGAGTGCCATCTTTTTTTGATACTACAACAATAGAGGATGCATATGGGCTTTTACTTGGATGAATAACTCCAGCTTCTTTCATCTGTGATATGGCCTTACGTACCTCCTGGTACTGAGATGGGGGAATTTTCCGATAAGGAAGGCGGAATGGTTTGGAGTCTACGAGTGGTATCTCATGTTGCACAGTGGTGGTATGGCCATAGTCTATTGAATGTTTGGAGAAGACGTCAGCATTTCTGCTCAACAAATCCCGAAACAATGTCAACTGCTCCTCACCTTCCACAGCTGCAGCACTTAGATCAACCCCACATGTCATACCATCATCAGACTCAACACTGGTAGTCTGCTGGTGACTTTGACAAGACACCATCTTTGATTTCCCACAATGACTTTGACACATTAACTTGTTCTGGCATGGCATTTGGCACTTTTCTCCTTCCTTAACAACATTCTGGATCAGGAAAGCGTATGCAAGCAGGGTCTTTGGATTGACAACCACATCCTTCTCAGACAAATTCAAAAGACGGACAGGAACACAACCTTTTTCCACATTAGCCAGCAGCCTGGCAACCAAAAGACCTTCTGGTAGCCTTTTGGAAGAATCATTCTCCACCAGAACTGTGTACTGTGTTATTTTCGGTCCTCCCATAACTCTTCCAATAACATCCTGCTCTGTACCCACTGGTATTCTTATTCTGTGGCCAGCATACTGTATTTGACCCACTTTACCTTCAGCTCCACCAGGTTCACATTTACTCAGAGCCACAAATGCAGAGTGCCACTCAGGATTAGTCAGTTTCACTTTGGCCAGATATTTCCTGCCATATGATGCTTGGAGATCCTTTCTGGAAACCTGTATTACATTAGTTCCAATGAGCAATGGAACACAGGACTTGTACTCTGTTACAGGGACAACGAAAGCAGGAACATTTGTGTAGACCCTTCCCAAAAATGTGAGGTTGATACAAAGAACACCAACATAAGACACGGATTAGCCAGCGGCACCTTCAATGGGGATATCTGATGGCTGCAATTCCTGAGTACAAAGAACAGGATGTCGGTGTCAAAACTTATCAGTAATTGTGGTTACTTGAGAGCCGGAGTCAATAAGAGCCTTACACATCTCATCATCCACTTCAACCAGCCCCTCATTACAGGGACCTACCAGCGGGGTATCAGCTGGTTTAGACTTGCCAGTCTCGTGTTGCTGGGGACTCTGTTGCATGCCTGTGGTTGCCCCGGTAACCACAGGCTTTACACATTTAAATCCTGCCTGGTTTCTGCTCCAATTTCAGCTGGAGCCACCTCATCAGTCATCACTGTCCGACACAAATGTGCAATGTGTCCTGGATTTCCACAACGATAGCACACTATGCCCCTTACTCCCGTGTCACCACTCACTTGAGATCTCTGAGCCCGAGGAAGCACTGTCTGTGG
>JAZGTJ010004369.1:15141-31187 GCA_036877575.1 Botia almorhae | reverse complement strand
GTGTGTGCGTGTGTGTGCATGTGCGTGTGTATGCGCATGTGTGTGTGTGCGTGTGTGTGCTGCAGAGTGTACACTCACCATGGCTGCAGCAGCCGTGGCCTGATTGACCTGCTGCTGGGTGGCTTTGATCTTGGCCTGCAGGTGCGCAGGCGGGTGGAAGTATTTGCACTTGTCTCTGGAGCAGCGGCCCTTGATGTAATCCATACACACGGTCACTGTGTTGTCTCCAGGGTCAATCATGGTACTGTCAGCAGGGTGAGCAAACCTGCAGTCGGTCTCCCCGCGAGAGCAGTTACCACGCTGGTACTCACGACACACCTGACAACACACGCCAAGCAGCTGCGGTAAACACATGCGCTGCTTTTTACAGTAACGTATCGTAAGTGATGAAAGTATGACATACCGGTCACATGACAACAATGTAGCATACTACAATTTAAGACACAGCATACTGCACAGTATGTAGTATGCAGTACACCAGTACTTCATTCTAAAGGCTGCTAATATTTTAGCACATCTATAGATGAGGGATGCTTTTTCATTTAGTGGTCAGCAGGGGGCAACAATTACCCATTTCAACCCCACAGTATGTAGCATGTTTAAAGGGTTAGTTCAAGACCCTGTAAAGTGAATCAGTTGTCAATCATCAGTATGTGTTCTGATGTCATCGCTTGCTGATGACCTCATACCTCCAGGCGGTCTGTTCTGAGCAGTTTCTGAGCGCCTGCGTTGGCAGGGGGCACGGATGCGACCGCGGGGCTGCCCGCCATCAGCATGGGTGCGCTGGGAAGGATCTCTGTGGGCATCAGACCAGGGGACACTGGGCCCAGGTACGGATTAAATGCGGCCGCAGCGGCAGCTGCAGCAGCTGCACTGGCGTTGGTTGCGAGGCTTGGTGCGATGGAAAACATAGGCTGTAACAGCGAATGCAAAAAGGTCCTGAATTAAATAAACTAGCGTTATATTACTGAACAATAAACAGTAAAAAGAGACGATTTATTCAGCGATGGTATCCGCTGGTAAAATCATGATATTATATACACCACAGATCTTTAAACTAGTACAGACACGTGATGTGTCAACAGAATAGTGTACAGACGATGCTCGCATATGACAATACATTGGCATTTTCTCAGGAAATGCTTTTTTGGGCATTGCTGTGAGTTTAACAGGAATGGAGCCTCACCATTGGCTGAAGCTGACTTCCAGGCATGATGGCATTGGCTAGCTGCATCTGCTGAGCGAGCATCGCCATGTTCTTCTGCTGGATCAGATTGTTCCGGCCGTTTATCTCCAGCTGTGTCTTCAGGTGAGGAGGAGGGTGCAGGTACTTACAGTTCTCTCTGGAACAGCGACCCTGAAACAGAGAAAGACTTCATTATTATCCTGCTGGAAAGACTGCTGATTGGGCCACCACCCAGCTAACAGGGAACGTTCTCTAAATGTTGCCTAACATTCTCTAAAAGTTATTTTAACGTTATTATAAACTTTCTTGCGATAACGTTAGTAGAACTTTTTTTTACATTATATACCATTAAAAAACGTGATTCTTAAGTAGTTAGTTGAACGTTCGCAAATTTACCGAATTAAAACATGTTTGAATAAAGTTCTCATAACCAACAAACAACATTAATGCAACGTTGAAAAACAAACTTTCAAAATAACATTTTAATGTTTCTGTTACTTAATGGAAATGTAAAGGTGACGTTCTTATAACCTAAAATTGTTAGCGGGGGACGCACGCAGCTGGCCTTTCCTGTCTAAAGCTGGAATGTTTATATTGTTTTACAGTAAAATACTTTCCTCCTGCTTAATATAACTACAAGAAGTGCAAACACTGTGGCACTATCAAAACATTTTACTATTAAAACTATTAAAACTTTATTTACAAATCCTAACCAGCCTGACACAGCAACGTCAGTTTAACCAATGGCATCGCTTTGTGGCATTTTTGGCCGACCAATAGCAGAAGGGTGCAGCATTCGGGAAACCAGTCTGAAAATAGTCATTATTTTTGACATTCTGTTTGGTGATGGTGAGGCACAGAAATGACAGATTTAGCATTTCAGAATTTACTGACAGAGTTCAACTACTGCTTTAGCCTGATATGGCCTTTAAACAGACAACAATTTACAGAGAAGAATGATCAATCATGTTCACTGAAAACTGGCGAATTGAGACAAGCAACAGTAACCAGTGGTCAGAAGCAATCACGTGAACAGAATTCATTTAATGCAACTGAGCGCGTACAGTAAAGCTCACATGATCCGCCTCCTACAGCTGGATACCGCATTTGAGAAGAAATGCGTAAAGCTACCAACCTGCACTCAGAAGAGGCACAGCAACCGTGATAATTAAGAGGCACATGCCCCCCACCCACCCTTTGAGAACTAATTATTATAATTTCATGTGCAAATGAAGAGTTTCATAAATGTAGCCATCTGCATGAAATGACAACTTCAAAACCAAGCAGAAGACTCAGCCAGACAGCCAGCAAAGGATCTAGTGTCTATTTAGCAGAATCTGTCTTCCAGTAAGTTAGGCTAAAGTACTTGGCAAACACCACACCCCCAATTAATATTCATGAGCCAAGCTGATAAGTATTATAATGTGTCTCTCCCCCCAGGTGTCAATTTGAACCCACATTTACACTAATCCCAGCAAATAAAAGGTCCACTGTGTGTGTGTTTGTAGGGCACACTCAAGTAAAATATGTTTGGTAAATATTGGGAGAGAGGGGTCGGGCAGATGACTGCAGGGAAAATAGCAGAGGGTCAGGTTCCTCTCACACACACACACACACACACACACACTCATGCCACTGATGTGAGCCCTCTGAAGGTTTGTCATCTTCCAGTATCATACCATATGTTGAGAGGTGCGATCGATTCATTCTGGTTGGTGATGATAGCTGGAATCGTCAAGTGGATTCCAGATATGAGCTGGATTGTAACACACTGAGGTTTTCTGACACAAATAAACCAAGACTTTTCCCCTTACATGACCTTTTTAGGTCTGGAATTGACTAAAACTGCTTCTGAAGGACCAGTGTGCAGCAAAGCAAACATTCCCCGTCAGAGCTGTTTTTAAGCAACACTTTACAGAGATCTCGTCCTGGAAAACATCCAGCTTTCTGTTTTGAAACGGAATAGTTTCAATATACTGTGTTGACATCCTTTATCATTTTAACCACTTGTTGACATTAAGCTGCATGACAGTCTGTATATACCCATTAACACACAGATTAAACTCTGCAACACATTAACCTGCGATGATAACACAAAACATTCATAATATTAATACACAATAACATACACAACACAATTCAAGTAGAAAACAGCCCTGCAGAACATTCTAGAACTGTGAACATTGTTTGCTATCCTATCAAAGCTGCATGTAAAAAATAAACACACACACAAGCACTTATCTATGTAAATGGGGACATTCCATAGACGTCCTCTAGCCCACACTAACCCTAACAGAAAACCTTCTGCATTTTTACAATTAAATAAACTTTATTTGTTATATTTTATAGCGATTTTGGGGGCTGACTTGCCCCCAGTATAAGGTTAAGTAAACACACACACACAGTAATGAAAGATCTTTGAGATGGCACCCCTCAATCATCTGTTAGAGGCGTTAGGAACTCTGTCAGGAGATCTTGATTTAGGTAAAAATAAAACCTCACATCTCACTTTCTTAATTCTCTGCATTTTTGCTATGTTAGGCATGTTAAGAGTTTACAGCGGAAATGAGTGGGTGACAGACACAGTCATTACCATTAATGTCCCCTGAAATTCAGTGCAGGATTGTGAGTATTGGCACAATTTCGATCATTCCCGCAAGATAACGCGTGATAATCATCACCTATATAGCCGTGATACAAGTCTCACATGGGTTCGTGACTAGACGTTTTGTAAGGCTAGACACTGTTTATATAAACTGCTCAGAAACGATATGTACTGTACATATGCATGTATGCACAGAGATAGTTTTGTCAAGTAAAGTTAATAAATTCCCCCGACCCAGTCATTCAAAACAGGAACATGCTGTCATTTTCAGAAATGAACTTCAGGCGCTCGTGGAAGCAAATACACCAATATGTGGAATGTGTCAGAAATTGTTCAGATGTGGTAAACGGGTCGTTGGCGTGACATTTTAAGCAGGTCACTGACTCATTTTGACAGCATGGGTCACATTTATATTTGGTTACATGCAGTTTAAAAACTGAATGATTAAATGCAGGTAAAAAATATATGACATCTACACTGTAAAATTCTCTTTTAAAGTCAATTTTTTAAAAACCATTACAGTCCAGTAATGATAATCTAGCTGTGAGCAATGACAGCAGAGAATGGATCTTCGTGTGTGTTTAAGCATGTCTGTGCATGCATAAGGGTGCGTGGGGTGAGAATGCAGCCTGCAGGTCTAATCTGAGCATGTGCAAGAGGAGCGCCAGGGTGGAAGAATGAGGCAAGAATCAGAGGTGAGAGAGAGAGAGTGTTTACGGGAGTGAGGTGAGACGGGGTGAGTCGGGTGTTTGTAGTTAAGGTGTCAAATTGCTTTCACCCAAACTGACCCCACTCCCCTATCCTGTAAACCTCGGCAGTAAAACAGCAGGGGTCTGGTCACATGGTAGAAACATATAAGCTGTACTGTGCCTTTAAGGAAACTCTGCCTTACTGCGTAAAAATGATTCATTGTGTTAAAATGACCAAAACCTTTTTCTTCTGCGTCACAGAATGTTCAGCATTCAAAGTAATTGTGCCATTTTCCGATAGAATGTCAAGAGAGAAAACCACATGAATTGCCATGACAACACAGCAGTTAAAACTTAAGCTAAGCTAAAACTGAAGCTAAGCTAACCTAACTCTTTTGTTGACTTGAAGCCGCTGCAATTTTCTCCTGGAGATAAAGATCTATTTTCATGACCAAATGTACATAACTTTATGAGCTATGTTTATAAAGAGTAATATTGCCAAGTTATTGAAATGATTTTGTACAATTTTTGTATTTTATTCAATTAGATAAATGTTCTTTTCTGTTGTTGTTGTTTTAGTCTCTGTTTAGCTAGAATTGAAAAGTTTGTCTTTTGCCTCTTTGTTGAAAAGTTTTCTTTACAATTCTAATGTAATTTTGTGTTCAGTTGTGAATCTAGTGCTGTCTGCCATCAGTGCTAATGTGAACCTCTTGGGTTTTGTGCTTGTGTTGCTTTGGTTTTATCACAGGGGTGAAAAACTTTCAGCTGCGCATGGCAGAAAATGCATTTGAAAGGGGATCCTCGGACGAAGTGCAGCCCAGTCAGTGAAATGAGAGAGGCTACAGGGAAAGTGATGCCAGACCATCACTCTGCCTCTAAACAGCTGAGAGAGAGAGAGAGAGAGAGAGAGAGAGAGCAAGTGAGACAGAGAGAGCGAGCATAAGAAAGACAGAGAGAAAGATAGAGAGAGAGAGAAAGATAGAGAGAGAGAGAAAGAGAGAGAGAGAGAGAGGATGCACTCTCTCAGGCACTGATTTTGCAGGTCATGCTGGTCATAACTTGCAGTAAGGCGACATGTAAGCTCTGTTCCAAAACCTACTGAGATACCTTGTTGTTCAGTCTAAATAGGCAGCTCCTTGTAAGGCAGAAGGCTAAGTGACACGGAACGTCAAGTGAGTGATTTGGAACTCTCTCCAGCGTCCATAACTTCTACCTCTCTATCGCCATCTTTGGCTGATACATAACACTGCAGGGTACTTCACTTGCTTTTCTTTCTGTATGCTGAAATAAATATCATTATTTATTTACGTATTATCATTAACGTATCATTAACGTATCAGTGCGTGCTTAATAACTGATTTTTGTTCATTTGTAATTTAAAGTTACATAGAAAAACATAAAAACAATTGTTCTGGGTGACTGTTCTCCATCCTCTCTGTAAACTCCTGAACTGTTCTCTCAGCTTTGTTAAGTGGCTGGCGTTCCCTTTTCCAGCTAGCTTTGACATTCGGGAAAAGCTAATCTCAGAGATATTTCAGAGATAAAGTTTAGACTGTCAGCTGTGCAGGAACATTCTAGAAGTCTCAAGACCTTCTTTTTTGACAGGCATAAACACGGTCAACACTTAAATTCAAAATGATTAATCACTGTAGGGCCAACCCAGCTAACAGGGAACGTTCTCAGAACGTTGGCTAATATTCTCAAAGTTCTCTTAAAGTTATCATTAACATTCTTGCAGTAACATTAGTAAAACATTTTTCTAGCACTTATATCAAAAATGTTATTCTTAAGTAGTTTCCTAGTAGGAATTTTCTAAAACTTTTTTGTTACTTAATGGAAACGTTACAAAAAGTTCTTAGAACCTAAAATTGTTAGCTGGGAACCCTGAGATGAAACAAAACACAAAAATGGTTCCTCAACAGAGCTGTCTACACTCACAGACAGATTTGTTGATTGTAACAGTAACATTCTTGTTTTGCTGAGTTGCTTCACGCACTTCAAGTGTAAACAGTGTACAGCTGTCTTACAATGCTGCCCAAACTGTACCAATGCAGGTCACACAATGTTAAGGGATACAATTACTAGAAAAGATGAAATGTTTTCACAGCAGTGTGTGTGTGTGTTTATGAGGTCAGAGAAAGGTCAGATGGCTGTGTGTAGTGTCAGCCACTGATGTCCCTCTGGAACAGAGTCTCTTTGTACTCGTGGTCACTGACAGTTAACGAATGGAGGCGTTTCTGAGCGTGTGCATGTGTGATTTTCCTTCAGTTTTTCCCTCAAAACATTCATGCATTATTACTGAAATGAGTCATGCGTCTCGTTTTCAATAAGCTACCCTTTCCTTTCATCTGTTTCTTTTTTGTTATTCTATTATTACTTTGGGTCATAATTTGGGTTAATCATTTAAACAAACTTGGCAAGAAACTTGCAGGCGACCAGATTGAAGATTTTTAACCCTAAATTTCACACACTTATTCAAAAGAGAAATGTGGGCCATATCTAGGGACCTAGTAAATCATAGAGGCTCTTTTCACTTGGGCCTATAAGCAATCAATCACCCACAGCACATAAAAACACCCTAGCAACCATTTAGAACACCTTAGCAACCGCACAGCAATGCCCTGGCAACCAGCCACAACACCCTAGCATCATGGCAGACAGTTTTGCGGGGGCAAGAACCCCTTTGATTTTTTTCAGAACACTCAAGTGTATTATAGACATCTAGCACAGACAATATCTAACTAATGTTTTGTTGTTGGCATGGAGAGAGAGAGCGAGAGACAGAGAGTCAGAGTTTGGTCAGCTGTCATGTCGCCTGTCAGTTGCTCTGCCAATTTTTTTCTCATTAACAGTTTCTCTTTATTTTTCTTGCTGTACACCCTCCTCCTCCTCCTCATGACACTGCCAAGGGCTTTTGCTGTACACGTTTGTTGTCGTTGTCTCACGCGCGTCAAAGGTTACTTACACATTTGACGCGATAACATGACCGGCTCATCTGAACTGAAAGAGTGGGGTTAAAGGTCACAGAGCCGTCTGCAGTAATCAATGTCCTTCAGAAATGTGTGTTTCTACACACACACACACACACACACACACACACACACACACACACACACACACACACACACACACACACACACACACGAACCAAGCTAAATCTCTTCCACACACTGTATTGTACTTTTGATTATCCTTGATCTGTGTGCCCCCCCACACACATATATATATTACTATCTCTGTGTGATTATCTTAGCGGCGGGTTACGTGGATGTAAGTAACAGGATTAACAGTGTTCACACTGGCTTTGGGGCACTACACTCCATTAACAGGCATGTGATCTGACCAGTGTGACACAGGATTAGGATTATAATCCGGGATTATCCCGATAGTCTCCATTGGATTACCCTTCTGGCTCTGAAAGTGTCTGATCTCTTTCAGATCTATCAGACTTCAGAATGTGTAATGTGTGTCTCTGATGTAGATCTGATTTCCAAACGTGTTTTCATATATAATAGATTATCTCAACAAATATTACATAAATATAAATATAATCTCTCTCAAGATTTATATAGCTTTACTGGTGTGGAAAAAAGTGTCTTTACATTGCCAAAGCATAGAAACACAAATATACATAACACATAGAAGTATACTGTATATAGACTCAGTAAAATAAAACTCTCTTTCTCTCAGTCCAGTGCTTTAATAATTAAATTCAGTGCCTTTCCGATCCTCTTTCATAAAAACACATCAGAATAAGATCGGTTTAGACAGAGGGTTCTGTTGCTAGGATACCATGACCGTGACAGATATGAGGTTTGCGCAAACAGTCTGGGTAGAGCTGGTCACATCTGCATCATTGTGTGTGTGTGTGTGTGTGTGTGTGTGTGTGTGTGTTTGTGTGTGTGAAAAAACAGAGATCAACAAACAACTTCAAAAATGTCAGTAATTATATTTCACCTATGACATGACGGTTCACAAATAAACACACACACACACACAAAACACACACTCTCATAAACACACACACACATGGTGAGTATCACATTTTGGTGTATGTAATTATTTGTATTTAATAAAAAGCATGTGCGAGCACACGTTCACTATATGGTGTCAAAAATAAATGCAGTTTTGTGGCCCCTCCCTCTTTCTCATGATGCCTCTAGATGATGTACTTCCTGTCTGTCAGGGGTTTGATGACTCAGCTCGTTTGTTTGGACAGGAAGTGAAGGGTTTACTCCCAGAGTTCAATGGAAGCTGAGTCAAGCAGTGCTGAAATCTCTCTCTTACAGAGACACAGAGGCCTGTGTGTGTGTGTGTGTGTGTGATGTAGGCCAGGTCAGGGTGTTCCTGATAAGCTGTCTATGTCCTTTCAGGGGCCCAGTCAGGTTCTCAAAACACACATTGAAGTGCTCGAGTGCACACAACATTCTGACAGTGCGCTGCAGTACAGAGAATGTGACTTATCCAGGTGGGACGGAAAGTTATACTCAGCTAACAGGGAATGTTCTCAGAACACTGACTGGTGTTCTCCAAAGGTTCTCCCAGAGTTATGAGAAAACACTCCTGTAGTAACATCAGTCATATTTAAATATGAATATTTAATTGTTAAATAATAAATAGATGAAAGACTGAGAAAGAGAGGGAGCAATTGATGACATATTGGGACAGTGTGTCAGATTAACAGTTTTCAGTCTACCAGTGGAGTTCGCGCTCTGTGTGTGTGTGTGTGTGTGTCGTCCTCTGTGGATTTACTGTGCTTGTGTTTATGCTTTCAAACAGTCATTTATTCTCCACTGAATGCCTAGCGTGTGTGCGTGTGCGTGTGAGTGAGTGTGTGTGTGAGTGTGTTTGTGTGTGTGTGTGTGTGTGTGTGTGTGTGCGTGTGTGGGTAACTGGGCTTCAGCACCAGCAGGGTATTTGGTGCTCTGTCTCCATACATGGAAGCCGGTTCTGTTCTTCAGTCTAGTGGCTGATAAGTGTGTTCAGATGGAATGCTTCTTGTTTGTTATTGTAGCTTTTCACACCAGACCACATAGGACAAATATGTCTGTCTGTCTGTCTGTCTGTCTGCATATGTAATTTATAAGGAGTCGCCATAGACGTAATGGTTTTTAAACTGTACAAACGATATATTCTATCCACATCATTACACATTTATGTCCTCATAAACAACAAACCCACACACACACAGACACACACAGAGTCAGAGATAGCGTGAACTGCTGTGTGTGTGTGTGTGTAACATGAGACTGGGCAAACATCATGGTGGCTTCTGTAGAAGCTGGTTGTGTTTGGTGGAGAGCTGGAGGCTGTATTTAAAAAAACTCTGAGGTCTTCAGACGCAGAAGATCAACCGATGTAAACAAGAGGATACTGGTATTTAGATCTGAGGCTACGGACTCTCTTTTGCACTAACCAAGCCGTCCAAAACAAAACAAGAACAACAATCTGTTTGTGAGTGTTGAAACTGCAGGGGAAAATGTCGTTACACGAAACAGAAAAGATCAAACCAATGGTGTACTGTAACAGTCAGAGGCGTGGGACGGTGTGAAATGAGGGCAGGAACATTTAGCCCTGCTTTGTTGAGAGAAAAGGCATTAAAACAGCATTTCATCTATGACTGTGGTTAGGAGACTCACAATATATGCTGTTATATTGTAAAAATAACCATGATTATTGTGTTAATATTACACATGATAATACCATGAATAATTCCGCATCAGAATCCGTTTAACACTTCGACACAGCAGGTGGAGCTGCTGTAGCTATTTAACATTTTGCTTTAAGAGTCACAGGAGTCCCATCTTTCTCTCCCAGCACAAAAGACAAGACTACGGTTGACATTTCTGTGTGTTAAACTGATATATCTGCCTCACGGTATGACAGCTAACACACACATACTCACACAAAAAACAACCTTGGAGGACTATCTAAGAAAACATCAATGTTAGTCCATTCATTAAAGTAACTTGGCATCTGTATTCAGGAGAATCCAGATTAAAACTGTTGCCAGCACGGAGTTCATGAGCTGTGAGAAATCTTTGCTAATGGATTTCCAGATGGCAATTTTAAAGCTGGTGAAGTCACATAAAACAACGTAGAGCTTTATTTACCCTTTAAGAGGGAACTTATGTCAGGTTCCTGGCAAAACTATCTGTAATATCAAAGTTACGTCACATTAATGGAAGTCAATGATGGGCCAGGATAATGCGTTAAAGACCCTTGTTCATGTCAAGCTACATACCAAAAGAACCCAAAGCAGGATCGACCGCTGGTGATGCACTCAGTTGCTTTGCATCAAATGCAAATATCATCGTATATGCAGAAGAGATGAAAACGTTTTGTGTGGCTGTATATGTGTGTGTGTTTCAGAGTCGTGCCGTGTGTTATGTGTTCTAATAATATCATCTGAAAGAAGGCCACAGTCTGCCAGCTCTCATCATTAAGATGTGAGCTGCTCTCATCAAGCAGTGACACACATAGAAAACGCTATTGAAACATGATCACAATAAACACAATCTCTTCAACACAACAGGGAGTGAGGTGTAGTTGTACCTATTGAGAGGATATATATGTCATATAACATAAGCAAAACATTGTACTAATGTTCCACTATGTTTGGAAGCGTTCTAAGAATGTTCCCTGTTAGATGGGCTGTTGCCTTTCGCACCTGTTGACATTTCAGTTGTTTGGCCTCAAGTTGAGGTGTGTTTTCGTGTTCAAATGTCTCTGCAGCTACTTGCTATTTTTTGACCTTTGCTTGATCCGTCCCCTTCCTACCCTAACTGTCAGAACGGCCATCTTGGCTCTGTGGGCCGTACGGTTGGTCTGTTTCTCATTAGAAATGCGGAAACTAGCCAGTCAGCTCAAACATGTATCACTCACAAGCCACTTTTCCACTCTATGATCTTCCATTTTGCTTAAAGCAAAAGTGTAAAACAACACCAAATTCAATTCATAGTTGTTCCTCTCTCTCTCTCTCTCTCTCTCTCTGTGCTGTTGTTATATAGCTTATTTTTCCTTCATTTTAAAGTTCTCCTTTTCTGTCAGTTTTATTTACTTCATTTGTTGCCTCATTTTACTCTCTCTCTCTCTCTCTCTCTCTCTCTCTCAGTCTGGTGTTATTTATATAGACACAGATAACAGATCAATCATACTGTCAGATGGATGGCTGATGGATAAAGCTGAGCAGTGTGTGTGTGTGTGTGTGTGTGTGTGTGTGTGTGTGTGTGTGTGTGTGTGTGTGAGACTGGACTTTAGCCCATGGCAGACAGCATCAGCAGCCTCACAGTGTGCTTTTTATCCAGCCAGCATGATCAGACATGGCCAAGAGAGCATTACACACACACACACACAGGCACGCAAACACACACAGGCACGCACGCACACACAAATTCACATAAACACATACGTGCACTCTCGTACACACACACAAATGCATACATGCGCACACACACACAAATGCACACAAACACACTCACATATTTAGACAATGTTCCTCTGTTCACATCTGCACTGAAACGTTCCTCAGAGTGTTGTGTTCTCTCTCTCACTCTCTCTATCACACACAACAACTTTCTGCATTTATTCACATCAGATCTTTGCTCACAGGAGTGAAATTAAAGTCCTCTGAAGTAATTTAACACAAAACACTTGTTTATAGTTTCATGTTTTTACTTCACATCCCCTCCAGAAACAAACTGCTGTGTGGTCAGACTGATTCAGCCACTAGCTCCACGACAGGCTAACACACAAACTAAACAAACCACCCATAAATATCTACCCAACCGGCTCAACCAATAAGCTTTCTTGTAGGGAGTTGTTAAGGTTCAGAGTTAGTATATAGTTGTTGTAATTAAAGCCGCAATCTGTAACTTTGGCCTCTCTACCGCCATCTCTGTTTGAAGCCTAAAATCGCAGGTTTCTTGACATACTTTTCTTTACACACGTGAAGCCAAACTGACATTTCATGTGAAATCAGACCCGACAGCTCAGATCATAAATCATTATTATAACACACAGTGTTTTGGGAATCGGTGTATTATAAGGAGATTGTGTTGAACACTGATCTGTCATGTACTTGCTCAATAACTGATTTATTTGTAACCCATAAGTTATGGATTGTTGCTTGAATGCACAACACATATGAACAATACTGTCATGTAGACTGCTGTGTGTTGAGGAATCCTCTGTGGGGAACATCTGAAACGCTGCCAGGGTTTCCCAGCAGACCTGACAGTTAGCCTAACCCCCCCCCACATCAGAATGAGTGTCTGTATTTGCTTTTCTCCTGCCGTGTAAAAATAGATGGAAAATTACTAAGTGGCATTGCTACAGTCTCACACATACACACACAACAAATACCGCACAGATCAACTGTGTGTTCTGATATGTTGAAGATACAAAATGACATCTAAAACTCAAAACTGATGTTTTTAATATTTAAGCCCGTTGAGACATTTCAATGATTCAGGCGTTTAGCTTTTATTCTAACGTGTGTCTGTTTTAATCATTTATTTGTTCCACGCTAAACGCACAAGCCAGTGTCATGGTGTGTTGACACCACAGTAGCTCCGGCTGGACAGATGTAACGTCATAACTCATCTGCCAAAGTTCAAACTTTACTGAAACAAAGTGCTTTAAACTTGTAAGATCAACCCAATTATATATGATAAGATTTGGGTTTTTTTGACTTCAGATCCTCCACATACTTTTAAATCACTTCCACACCTCCACATGTTGCATGCCACACTCGAAATCACAAAGCCCGTGTGAGCGCCACGGCTCATTGGGTCATAATAAGCATGTGCAGCTTATCATGTTGAGCATCACCACATCATTGCTTCAGCTGAATATCCTCTTACACCCCATACCGTAAGTAATTGCGAAAGTCAAAATGACAAATTTGTTCACTGCTGATAAATTGAGCGTGTAAAATGTTGTGTAATAACACACTTCAGTTTTTCCTCAAATGACAAAACAACTTGTGTAATCTATGCCCTAAAAAGTTTTGAAAGCCCTATTTTGTCCTTTGCCCTGCAGTGCAGACACAGTTACTGGGGGAGCTGGGTCACCCAGTATCATACCGGTTCTGATGGGGGATTCGGTCTGAAGAGAGAAAATCCCCTGCTTAACGTAATGACACATGACAGGGAAAACAGTAGCTTCTGTGATCTCGCTCTGTGTATTTTAAAGAGACATTTCACCCCATTAGTATGACAATACTAATCCTGCTTCTGATACTCTAATCTCCCCACACTGCAAGGTGCTTCACTACGCCAAAGAAGAACCATTGGCTGCATGGTTCCACAAAGAACCTTTAACATCCTTAGAACCTTTCTGTTTCACAAAAGGTTCCTCAGACAATAGAAAAGTGAGAAAATGGTGTTACGAACCTTCCACTGAATGGTTCTTTGGGGAACCAAATATGGTTCTTCTGTGAAGGTAAACCATTTGCACTGTATGTCAGTCAATATTTCTCTACAGCTGAAGTTTAGTAAATGGCGGAACGAGTCATTTGAAGCCACACAGATCTTGTGCAGTTTGTTCTCTGAATAGAAATCTAAAATAAACCTCAATGTAAGAAAGCAATTGTTTGCCATGACCCACATTTAATAAAACTAAGCCATTTCTAATAGCAACCAGATGCCATGAAACAGAGCATTTTTGCAACCCGTAACTTTTATTGGTAAAAAAAAATGAACAAAAATACGTAATTGACAGATCAGTGTTCAAAAATATCTCCTTACCTTACCCATATTCACAACAGAAAGTTTATAATAGTGATTTAAAATTTAAGCTGTTGGGTTGGATTTCGTGGGAAATGTCGTCTGTAAACAGAAAGAAGATCCGGCTGCTATATTACATGTGCGGGTGCTGTAGGTGATGCAACGCTTGTAGCTTGTTTTTAAATTGTTTAGAATTTAAACTTGTCATCCACATATACTGCCACAAGTAACGCCAAAAATAACTCCACAAGTAACCTGCAATGTTATGTTTCAAACAGAGATGGCAGTAGAGACAGAAATGACAGATTGCAGCTTTAAATATGAGCATTGCTATTGTAAATAATATGTTTTAATCCAGCATATTGTCAAAATATACTCCAAAAACAGATTGTAGCATGTATGAACAGTAAATAACACTTTAAATTTACATGTAAGTGTTATAATTGCCATGCAAATCAGTAGAGACACTGTGGGTGTTTCAAAACCTCGTAAGCTGACTACCTAGATGCCTTTCTGGGTCATCATACAGCATTTGACTGGAGCAGTTCTCAACCTCATGAACAGGTCCACATATCTGCATGTAGTCTATGTACACAGCCTTTTTGGGGCTTCATAAGCCATGCCAAATGTTTGAATGACCCTATGCAGGTCACTAGGTTTTGAAACAGCCTGTCGATTTGTTTTTTAAATGTTTTGCTAATAAGGCGTTTTTTTACCTCAGTTGAGCTAAATGTTTAGTGTGTGTGTGCGTTTGCGTACCGAGCCAACTGTGTACACAACAGTGAAAGGCTGAGTCAGGCGAGTTTCCTACCTTCAGCGAATCAAAGCAAGCGATGACTCGCCCGTTCTCCACCTGGCAGCTCTTGGCGGGATGAGCGAATTTGCACTCAGCGTCAGAGCGAGCACACGTTCCCCTCTGAAACTCCCGACACACCTCCAGCGTCAGCCATTTCGTGTCCCGCATGTGAGCCACATTCATCGCCATGTCGACACGCTTAAGCAACGCGCTATCTTCAATTCCTTAATATCCCAACGTACTTGGGGTGTGCTTGTGTGTGTTTGTCAAAAGCAGACCTTCTGTTTGTCCTTCTAGGAATGTTCCTCTCGTTCTTAGATCATTAAAGCTCCTCTTTCTTCTGAGATGTGTACCAGGTCGGAGCAAAAAGAATGTTGTGAGGAAAAAAGAGAGAACTCAAGTAATGGATCCAAAAGCAAAAAACTCTTCAGGCTCTGATTGGCTGAATGGATAGCGCAGACTTCAGCTCGGTCTGTGTGTGAGCGAGTGGTCGGGGTTGTTTAGGGTCGCCTAAGGTAGGGTCGTGCAGATAGTTATTCTCTGATGTGGGGCAGCAAGCAGGCAGGAAGCTGTGGCCGGTACTATAAGCAGGTCCAAGCAGCGGCAGACGCAGGAGAGGGTGCAATACTCAGTACCCACCTGCAACAGAGAAAGAGAGTATACATTGTTTTTATGTGTTCACTACAGTAAGGGTACAGTCAAAACAATTGCAATATTACTGGTATAATAGAGTAAATACACATAATACAGTAATAATTATTCATATGAATAATAATATTAGCTCGGGAAGCAGTAATGCGGTAATGCACTCTTTGAAAATCCACAGCAATGTACAATCTAAGAATCGTCATTATTCTGTTTTAACTCACTAATACTCTCTGTCTCACACCCCTCGTCCTGTCTTTCTCACTTCTTCTCCATTAGACTCTCATCAGCTGCATAAATCCCTCACACCCCAAAAAATGTCAGAAATGCACTGAAGTCTGCAAAACACTGTCTGTCCGAGCAAATAAAACGTTGTCACACATTCCTGGACAGACAT
>JAZGTJ010004369.1:4166-15107 GCA_036877575.1 Botia almorhae | reverse complement strand
ACACACACACACACACACACACACACACACACACACACACACACACGGTTCTTTCTTGTACTAACAAACACATACACACAACACACATACAAACCCAGCTAACAATTTTGGGTTGTAAAAACTTTTCCCTAATGTTTCCATAAAGTAACAAAAACATTAAAAATCTTATTTTAAATGTTCTAGGAATGTCCAGTTTTTAGACACTGTATTAACGTTATTGCTTGGTTATAAGAATGTTTTTTGAACATTTTTTATTTCTGTAACTTTTTCAAACAGCTTAAGAATAGTGTTTTGATATATGATGCATAACATTAAAAAACATTTTACTAACACTACTGCAACATAATTTTTTAAACTTTGAGATAACTCTTATAAAACATTGGCCAACATTCTGAAAACATTCTCTGTTAGCTTAAAAGCAGCCCTTTATAACTTTATAAGAACCAAGTAGAGGATGGGAAGTGAACAGTGAGGTCATTTCCTGTTTCTCTGAAGTAACAATAACTCTTTGGAGAAATACAGTTAACATTTTAAAACGCCCTGCTCAACTACACTATAAAAAAACAACATGCTATTAAACCAAAATACCCACCCTATAATCAAGAAAGATCTCACACACATTCTTTAAACACACACACACACACACACACACACACGCGCACAAACAACACAGAACAGCATATTTACTGAGACGACTTTAAAATAAAAGAAAGGTGATCACACCATGATGATGATGTGATGTACCCTCTAGCATGACTGTAGTCCTGCATTTAACAGGTTCATGCCTGCGTTATCTGACTCCCCTGAGAAGAAATAATCACAGCCACTATTAAAGACAGTCATGCTCAGACTTGGGCTCCTCTCAAGATCTTTGTCTTCTGAAACTTTGTAGTTTTTGTTGTTGTTTTACTGAAACATTTGACTATTATGTCGCTGCGTATCTCATACAACAGCAACATAGAAGTTCCCGCGAGGTCAAACAAGGAGAGTGAGTGTGTGTGTGTGTGTGAGTGTGTGTGTGAGTGAGTGAGAGTGTGAGTGTGTGTGTGAGTGAGTGTGTGTGTGTGTGTGTGAAGTAGAGAGAGAGAGAGAGAGAGAGAGTTGGATTTATCTGGAGGCATGCCAATCAAAGCCCATTATAATGTCAAGCATTTCTGCCACTGGGAGGAGAACTGGATGTTATGTTCTCTTTTAAGAAATGAAAACTATTTCAATAATGCACATGAAGGGGATATTAAAGAGACAGTACGCCAAAAAAAATCAACATTCTGTCACTCAACCTCATGCAGCGCCAAACCAAGAAACACAAGAGGTGAAGCTACAGCTTGAAATGTACTTTTATTACATTTGTTACACTTCCATGATAGTTTATAGAACGTTCTAGTTCTATTTAGGAGCTCGTCTTCATTCACAACTCTGCATGCGTGGTTTGGTGACTTTTAAAACAGGAAGTGTATTCATATTTAAACTGTGTAAAAACACGATTCTTTCTGAGAAGCAGGTTATGACTGAATCATAACTGAACGAAAACACTTCTGACCTGAAATCAGTCGACATGTCAACACTCTATAATGTAGATTATAATTGTTGCGAGTTCGGCTGAACCTGGATCAGCTCTGCCAGCCTTAACACATGAAGTGGACTCAGCATGGGCGGAGTGTCTGATCAGAAAGGTGTGCGGGCTGCGGAGATGATCATTTAAGCCGCAGCATTACATGCTTTGACTCAGATGTGTGTAGGTGATGATTGCCATGTTGGAAAGGGTTGAAAATAGCATCATTGCCATGGTTACACAGTACAAAGATTCAAGCTGAAGCTGTTCTACCCAGTAACTCGGAGGAACGCACACGTTTATCAATCCACAAACACTGTCTGCAGATCTGCTCACATCTCAAAGATCAACGATGTCTATATCATCTATCAACACTGTAGAACTAGATGAACAGTTTATAGTTGTAGTTAACAGGGACCAAAGCAGAAATATTGTAAGTAATGGAGTCTGTGGAGCTTTACTGCAGCAAGGTTTAATTTCCAGGGACCGCACATGCTAATGAAATGTACGCGTGATAAAAGTCGAATGCATAAACGTAATGTCAATGTATTTGCATATTGTGTTTCTACAGCGCCCTCTAGACGTTAAAAGCTCAAATATTTTGACGCTTTCAGGCTTCAAGACGCGGCCATCATCACACACACTTCATTATTGACACTGAAAACAGCACATATCAGTCACATGCTAACACATCCGCTGGTAAATATCACACTGAGAGTGAAGCACAATGCAGCAAAGCAGCGAGACAGGAAGAAGGATACAAGAGTTATGAAGAGCACGCGGACACGCTCATGAAGAGATCTGACATGGTTCAAACGACCAGATGTGCTACTGCGATACATTACACAGACGAAACACATTTATCATTCCACATGTGGGTTTATATTCAACTGAGAAGTTACAGGGAAGAACTTTTACTTTTCACTCACAACAAATGACTAACGGAATGGTTAAATATTTGTGTACCGTACTGCAAATTAAAGTCAGGAAAGCAGCTAAGATTACGCAAATTCTAAAGTGGGGAGCAAAAGTGAACAGAAGTGAATCGGAAGTGACTTATAAAGTGAAGTGAAGTGTGCTTCGCCATGAAAGCTTCCATGTGCTCATTTTTCGACACAAAACCACTTTCACTTTCACGCCCACAGCACACCACCCTGAAGACTTTGCACCAGACCACCCCAACAGAACAATACAACCATATTTTTCTCCTCCGAGAAAAGCATACGTTCAAACGATAGAAAAAACAAATCCTGTGCCAGGAGTTTTTAAATGACATGCGATGAAATTCTTTGATCACTATCGATTTCCCAGAGTCACAATAGTCTGTCGCATGTCAGAGCTGGTTGAACAATAACCAGTGAGCGCCCTAAAACTCAGTATAATCTGTTTAACAATCTAGTTTCTTACATGTTCCTGCTTTCCGTAAGAGCAGGAAACCCAGAACGCAGTCCGTCGCATGCAGCCGATAACCAGACCTGCGAGAAGTTGAATCCATATGCTTCTCTCCGCAGTGAGCGCGCATTCAACATTTACTTACATGACTGAATGGAAGTGTGACGCACTCGGACAGAACTGAAAACCTGCATCAACATCTCTCTCTCTCTCTCTCCTGTCTTTTTTCTCACTCGTAGACAGTTACGCTCTCTCACACACGCCCCTGTGCAGTCCCAGGGTGGCTGACTGGGTCTCACTGCTCTGAAATCTAGCACAAGCCATATTAGGAAACAGCAGTTAAGCATGTCACACGTAATTTACATGTGGGGGGCGGGGAGCTCTGCTCTTAAGACAGACATCCAACAGCATATGCAAAAAATCAAGTGCGCGCACACACACACACACACACACGCACACACTGGTGCGCACAAAGCAAACAGGAAGTGAGACCACGAGGGGCTTAAAAAAGGAGAAGTGATCTTGGGTTCAACACTTAACCAATCACACGGTGCCACTGTCTAAACAAGAAGCCGGTTGAAGAGGGGTGGGAGGGGGGTACCTGTGCGAGGCAGTTTTCCTGCCAGACACACACACACACACAGATGTAAACACGCGCAGGCACAACTTTTCTTAACGACACAGGTAAGAAGAAACATCCAAGCAGCTTGCAGAGTTTCTCCGCCGTGCGGCGCGACTGTTTGAGACTGCCTAGACATAACAAACTGCAGTTAACCACAGACGCACACTATAAAATCACAGGCAACACACACACGCTCAACAGCCCCCCCACCAACACAACGCAAACACAGTGCTGCACTGCTGCAAGCACGCTGGAGAAATCCAAAAACCAAGTCTTACCTCTCACATCATGATTACTAATGAGTCTGTTTAACTGGGTGTGTGTGTGAGCTGAGATGCGGCGGCAGGTCACGACAGCAGAGCCCCAGGCACCGGGGGGACCATTCTCAGAAAACAGAGGGCGAGAGAGGGAGAGACAGAAAAAGAAAGGGAGAGCTGCGTGTGTGGCTTCTGGTTGCGCCACTGTGTGTGAGGTGTGTGTCTGCAACACAGTGTGCAGGCAGAAACAGCAGCACTGCGCAGAGCACAGAACTCAAGAGCCAATCATGCTTGCCGGTACCGCCCACCAACATGACCAGGAAGTGCTGCCGCTCTGAGCTCCTCACCGCTGAGAGAGAGAGAGAGAGAGAGAGAGAGAGATGAGGAAATGAAGAAAATGAGACGGGGAGGGAGGTAAAGGAAGGAAAGGGAGGTAAAGAAAAAGAAAACGAGTGGGCCTGTGAGATTACATCGTGCTGCTCCCAAGAGTCAGTCTGCCTTGAACACCAGACCGCACTGAGACACACACACACACACACACACACACACACAGCTGGGTTTCTGTTCACCTGGCTCATTGTACAGCAACACTATCTGCTGCTAGAAAGGAAGGATTTAGGATTTAGCTTTGAAGCATCACAGTATCCGAGTTACAGTGGTTTCAGGAGTGAGTGTATGACTGTAATATCTCTCTATGACACGTATATACACAACATAACTCAATTGCACAATCATCAGAGGCGTAGCAAACACATTTTAGAAACACTTTTTATTATACATCACACTAATAATTAAATATAGAAAATCTTTTTCTCATTCATCCTTTAACCACACTGACATTAAAGATCCCATGAAATCAATTTTTTGGTTTAAAAATGTTATAAAACAGTTATTCAGCAAGTGCATAACAGATCGATTCATGACAGTAAGTTTATAATAATGATTTATAATTTGAGCTGTCTGGTCTGATTTCCTGGAAAATGTGAGTTTGCCTTCGTTTGACTTTAACGGACATAATAAAAATGTAAAGTAAATGTGAAGTATGAGAGAATGACTAGCGATGCTAAAATGGCATTTGTGTCAAGTTTAGTTTTTCATCTTTCTGACAGTGTCACACGAGTGTATCTGTAGCCATTGGAGGCATTTCACACAATACTACCTGTTATGAAAAGCTGTCTTATTAATGCATAATCTATTATGCAATATTCATATCTTATTAAGAATACTTAATAATGTTATGATTGTAAAAAATAACTTACATCACTTATAAACTGTGTAAGTAAACTGAACAAAAAATATACAACTATGAAAATGATTTATGCTCTTTAATTGGCGTCGCCATGGCGATAAGCGTATGATAATCTATGCGGCTGATGCTGAAGACCAAGGCAACAGTTCAACTCTGGTTTATATTAACAAGGACACACACAAACACACACATACACACTTCCTGTCTCCTCATTTCATTAAACTGACCGGCTCATTCACACATGGGGAAAATATGTCTTGGCCTCTTTAAAATCAGTTTTATCCCGTTTTCTTTTTCATACCCCCATTTTTCTGAAAGGTTGTTTTTGCTATTAAGAGTGACGATGGCGGCAATAACAGTTTAGTCACACAGCAAAAAAAAGGTTCATACTTTCCACTGAAACACTACTCTCTCTCTCTCTCTCTCTCTCTCTCGCTATGACAAATGGAAATCTATTAGCAGACTGTTAAAATGGCGGACCACTCTCACTGAAGTTTTGAAAATGGGGCGAGTTTTGCATCCTCCAAGTTTACACATGCATCTCTCTTAATGTGTGTGTGTGTGTGTGTGTGTGTGTGCAAACAAGCAGACGAGTGTGAGCATGCACATTTTATCAGACATTTGATTTCACACATTGAAACACACACCTTCAGATTAAAAGATTTTTAAGATCATAAGAAACATTTTTGTCAAGTGATCCTAAACTTTTGACCAGCAGTGTACGTACATTCACATAAAAATGCATGTGAACTGTACAATATACATGCACCAAAATTCAACATCAACACTGTATTTTAACTGTGTTTTCCTGGCAGCTGACAGTTTTTTTTTTACCATTAATTCAGGGTTTATTAAGCTGTGTGTGTGTCTGTCTAAGGTATCTATGTATTATGAAGAACAGAGCAGTCAGTTAAAGCCAGAGCTGACTGGTTTAAGTGAATTTTGCTGGCTGCTTCATACGTTTTCTCGTCTTCACCAAATAAACTGACTCACCAAATAGACACCTAGACGCACACATGACTGTCAAACACACATTCAGAAAGAATTTTCCTTTAATCCCTCCCTCCCTCCCTCCGGTCCCACTGTAATATCTCACAGTGTGCAACAAGAAAATGTTTCTGAGTAAGTGATCAATACAGAAGTCAAAACAGTTTTGGATAAATAGGCGTGGCCGTGTAAAGTGAATGTGATTGGGCGTGGCCGTGTAAAGTGAATGTGATTGGGCGTGGCCGTGTAAAGTGAATGTGATTGGGCGTGGCCGTGTAAAGTGAATGTGATTGGGTGTGGCCGTGTAAAGTGAATGTGATTGGGCGTGGCCGTGTAAAGTGAATGTGATTGGGCGTGGCCGTGTAAAGTGAATGTGATTGGGCGTGGCTATGTAAAGTGAATGTGATTGAGTGTGGCTGTGTAAAGTGAATGTGATTGGGTGTGGCTATGTAAAGTGAATGTGATTGGGTGTGGCCGTGTAAAGTGAATGTGATTGGGCATGGCTGTGTAAAGTGAATGTGATTGGGTGTGGCCGTGTAAAGTGAATGTGATTGGGCATGGCTGTGTAAAGTGAATGTGATTGGACGTGGCCGTGTAAAGTGAATGTGATTGGGCGTGGCCATGTAAAGTGAACATCATTGGACACAATTGTATGAAGTCAAATAACAGATCTGTTGATAATCTTTCTTTCTGATTCTGATAACGGTAACTTAACAGGTTTTTTTGTACTTTTGAGAAAGCATCACCATTTGAACAAAACTACAGTTTTTTTTGTCTGATTAAAGTATTATTTCTTCTTTCTACACTGCCCTGCAACATGTATCTTCAACAACTGTCATTTCCTGTGAGACAGGAAACACTGTTTGAGTATTTTTGTACGATGAGCTGTCTGAATCCACAAAAGAACACAGATGAGCAAGAGATATTAACAGAAGAAAATCATTTGGTCCCAGTATATTTTTGAAATAAAACCAGTTCCGAGTTAAACAGAAGCACCACTTGACTGAGAATCTGTAAAGTGAAAGTGGACATGACGATGAACTCCTCTGATGGGGTTAAAAACCACTGGAGATCTCAGAATTACTCATGCAGCTTTTGTGAACAGACAGCAGAAGAATGAAACACAGGGTTATTTTGAATCATGCAAAATAGGAAAGCCACACCTGAACATGGAGCAGAGACAGGAAGTTCGCCCTCTGAACAGGAAATGAAAGGCATGCGCGGAGAAAGACAACGGTTCACACCTTTATCAACCATTTCGCTGTGGGTTATTACGACACCCCCTTTGTTTCCCTTTTTAGCTCTCGAAAATAGTGTATGTATACGCAATAAAAGGCAGAAATTTTCCATAGTAGTGTTCAATGGCTAAGCCCCATACCTCTCTCTCTCTCTCTCTCTCTCTCTCTCTGTCGTCCGAGTATCAGTATGTGTCAGGATGCTGTAAATTGTGCTAGCTGGTGTATGTGAACTCCTGCAGAGGTAGTGAATATTTTCACCAGTCGGTAAGTGTGGACACTAACCATTCAGAACAACCTCAATAAACCCTGCAACCATTCCCGCTGTCTTTTATATTTGATTACATGACCTGGACAGAGCGTAGAACCAATTTCTAACCCAAGCACTTAATTCTGTAATGTTTTTAAAACGTTTTACTAACCACTTAAGAATAACATTTTTGGTATAGATATATAATGTTCTACTAACATTACTGCAAGAACATTTTTGATACATTTTGAAAGAACTCTTGCCTGTGAGCTGGGAGTTCAGGGCTGGACGTGCCTGTTTAACGGTTATGCTGAAGGTCACCAGCGATGTTTCAGACGCCCTTGACAGAAGCAGTGTTGTGTTGCCCTATTTTAGCGGTTTATGGAAGTCATTTAGCACAGTAGGCCCTGAGTTACCGCAATTGACTGTTTCCAGCTCTGCCCTACATCACACAGTACTCACAGCTGAGTCAAGATCCACGTATCTGACAGAAGTCACTGGAATGACTCTGTCTGCTCACACTCTGAAGAATGGCCAGACAGTTCTGCAGTATTTGTGGAATATGAATATAAATGAATATGAGCGGTACTTCCCCAACAATGCTAGAATGTTGTGAGTGGTTACCAGGGCGTTGCTATGTGTTTCTAGGGTATTGCTAGGTGGTCATTAAGGTGATCTACAGTATGTGATTACTATATGCAGTATGTGCGGGTGAACTCTGAACAACAACAGCTTTCCTTCCCTCATTAAGCTGTACAATTTAAGATTTCACTCATGCCTGTGGCATTCCATATTTACTGGAGTTTAATACCTCTGTTCAATTCCCTAACCTGAAGTATGAGGAAATCAGTAGTAACATGCTTATTTTTAAAAAAATCCTTTTTCCAGTATTCAACTATTTTGCCAGCATGCTGTGCTATCATTACGTTTACTAAATACTCATATTTTTACATCCTAGGCAACGTGTTTTCCGGCCAAAACACTTCAGAATTTCTGCTTGATTGTTGCTAATTTAGGAAACTAAACTCCTCACACTTGCTGATTTTTGCTTAAAAGAAATAAGAAACAGGAAGTTTATGAGCAATGGCAAGTGAGAAGTTCCCCGTTTGCGAACGTCCGCTTTTGTAAACTGGCCTTGCAAAATCGAACAAAGTGTGAAACAGTTCGACCTAAAGTGTGTCATGAAAGAAGCACGTCAGTGTGTCAAAAGATGCAGGAAAACTAAGAACAGCTCACAGTGACTAAACAGAACGACATATCACCACCAGCTACAGACGTACAGCAGTAAACAAAAGCCCAACCTGAAGAAGAGTCGGTTAATGCCATAATAACAAAAGTTATTCCGAAATATTTTTTTGTGAAGTAATAAAGAAACGAAACAGGAGTAAGAGAATTGGTAATCGGTGGCTTTTAGAATCTTTCTACTAATAAAACGGAAATGAACAAAGTGCGAAACACACGCATGCAAACAGCACGAAAACGGTTTGCGTATCGGAAACCTGCATGTTCACAAGACAAAGAGACGAAAACTGTCCAGCATGTTAGAATATATACTGTAAAAATGTTATCTTACCATATACAAGAACCAGATATATAACATTTTAATATATAATGCTAATTGTACCAAGTGCTAAATGTTTAGTATATATATCGTATACAATTTCTGTGCTTATGAACCCTAAAATATACAGTTGCCAAAATGTCATCCTGCAATGTGAACAATTATGCTATAATTGTATTTTTTACAGTTACGTTTTTAGAACCGCAGCTACTGTATTTGTTTTAAAACATTTTAGTTTTTAACAGCATGTATGCATGTTTGCATATCACCTAATTATAATCAACTAAATGCACATCTACAAAAGCTAAAGACAGTGAAATACTCCTTCCTACGCAGCTTTTCAAAGTTCCTGCACATGAGCAGGAAATGTTTACAAAAATGTAAAATCTGATCACCAGCCAATGACCCATAATTAAAAATAATCTATACTAATCTATAATCTATAGACTATATAATCTATATCTATAATCTAACTAAATCTATAAGTCTACATCACCAGATGCCAATGTTAGCTTTTCTGTTACAACCGTCAGAATAAACAACTCACTACAACGTTGTTGCGACGTATGACTGCGTTGTGTCGCATAATGAGCTGTTTACTCTGTAGGTCATACAGAAAAGCTAACATTCATAAATGATCATAAATTATTTAGGAGCAGCAGAGAAAAGAATGTTGTAAATAGAATATATTTAGCAAATGTGTGTGTTTGAGGCTGCTGGTGCTGAGTTGGTTCTTACCCACGTGCGGTGCAAGAGCTGTATCTCCACTGACAGTGAGACAGGAACTCACACATGGGTCACCAGCCAGTGTAGCTCAACGCAATGCATTCTGGGTCAGAAGTTAACGTATGCCCTGCGTGTGTGTCACGGTGCAAGACCAAACGCAAAGCAGAGTGACACGCATGCAAAAGATTGGGTTCAGAGATGTACGTGTGTGTGTGTGTTTACAGTTTTAATGTGTGATCATGTGATAAAGCGCAGACAGAAGCAGCTACGTGTGTGTGTTAAGCGATCGTTCTCGCTATCACCATGGAAACCTGTTTTTATCTTATTTGCATCTGGGTGTCTAAGCCGCAGAGTGAGCTGTGTCATTTCCCCCAGCGAATGCCCTCCTCAGAGACTTCAGAAGTTTGGTGTCACATTTACACTCGATTCACACACAGTTCCCTTAACACACAACACAGCAGAACGTCCTGCACAGAAAGAAGCTTTATTTACTGTATATGTGTGTGAGCCCTGCTTAAAAATCCATCTTAACATGACAGCTTTCTTTTAGAACCTAGTCTGTAGCTGCTTTACAGCTGGACCAACCTGGTAATTAGTTGGTCCAGCTGGTAAACCATCCTGCACCAGCAGTAACTTAGTGGATCACCCACCATGTTTTAAAAAACAGCTTGACCACCTTAAAATAAAAACTAGCTACAATATTTTAAGACAATGTGGTTTTAGGAGGAATTTTCTATCAGGGAGGGAGATTATGTTTCACTTAAATGCGTGTGTATGCGCTTGTAAGTAGTGTGTGTGTGTGTGTGTGTGTGTGCTTGTTTTTCTACCACTGAGGGGACCACATGTCCCCATGAGGATAATAAAAGTCACACACACCTACATTGTGGGGACAAGCCAGCAGTCCTCACGAGGGAAACTGATTATGAAACATACTAAATGATGCTTTTTTAAAATGTAAAAAAGCAGAAAGGTTTCTGTAAGGGTTGGGTTTAGGGTGAGGGGATAGAATTTACAGTTTGTACAGTGTAAAAGTCACTATGCCTACGGAAAGTACCCATAAGGCATAAAAACAAGTGTGTGTGTGTGTGTGAGTGTGTGTGTGTGAGTGAG
>JAZGTJ010004368.1:0-31189 GCA_036877575.1 Botia almorhae | reverse complement strand
CTCTGACTTCTATATATATCCATTCTTTCTTTCTCTGTCTTTCTCTCTCTCTCTCTCTAGATAGAGATATATCTGTCTGTTTGTCTGTCTACTGTATTTCTATCTCTCTGTCTGTCTGTCTGTCTGTCATCTATCTGTCTGTCTGTCTGTCAGTCATATTTCTATCTGTCTGTGTTTGTATGTATGTCTGTCTGTTATCTTTCTATCTGTCTGTCTGTCTGTCTGTCATATTTCTATCTGTCTGTGTTTGTCTGTCTGTCTGTCTGTTATCTTTCTATCTGTCTGTGTCTGTCTGTCTGTCTGCCTGTTTACGTTATCTCAGTCTGTGTGTCTGTCTACTTCATCTCTACCTAACTGTCTATCTATCAATCTGACAGTGTTTATGCCTGTCTATCCATCATGGCTTATACACACTCCTTCCTGTCGACACACACTTCGTCTCCTGTTTACTCAGTTCACTGTTTCTCCATCTGTCTGTCTCACTCTACGTTTCCTCTCTGCCGCTCTGTCCATCCCACCTTCTCTTCTCTAACCCCCTTTCTCTCTCTCTCTCTCTCTCACCCCCTCCTTCCTGCCCCGGGGCCACGTGACGGCCCTGCATGATTATTGGCGCAATCACTCATGTAACAGCCTGCCCAGCTTTTGGTGGGGCCTCCTGTATTTGTCACTGTCACTTCCCCAAGTGCCTCGCCATTGTCTTGGAAATTGTATGTGTAAGGCAAGAGATGCCTGTGACCCACTTCGACAAGGGAGCCGGCGACGTGAGGGCGCTCGTCGCCGCGGAGGGGAAGAGAAAAGCGAAAAAACTGAAAGGGGTGGAAAAAAACGGCATTTTGATGTGTCCTATTATGTGTCCCAGCTAGAGCCATAAATAATTGTGACAAGTTTTTTTGTTGCGCGTGAAAGTCCTTGACTCTACCTCCTGTTCCTGCGCCTCCTCTCTGGCGCTGAGAAGCTGCCAAACTCCCCCCCACTCGCTCCCAGATGATAGATGGCACAGCGAAGCAAATGACAACGGGATAGATTTTTAGTTTGTGCTTTGGAAGAGATCAGTAATGGTGCTTTGCTGTACAAAGCAATAAATGGGAAGGACGAGTGAGGGAGAAGCGGAAAGAGGGGATGAGGAGAGATAGAGGCAGAGATTCATCGCTGCAGTCTGAGAGGGCTGGAAATGATTAGCACTGACATGTGAATTACTAAATATGGACTTTTGGGCATTTTAGCAAAGTTTGTGTACTGGAATGAACAGCAAAGGATGAATTGGCAATTTTTTTCTGGCCGGGAAGCATCCAGGGAGGTGGAACCGTTGCCTGGCACGCCACTTTCTCACACGGTGCAGAAAAAAGCGATCTTTTCTGTCAGAGCTGCGGCTTAGTGGTTAGCGCATGTGCGCCGAAGCATTGAGCCGTGGTGCTTCTGCAGATGATGCAGGCTTGAGTCTGACTCTTTTTTTGACTGTACCAATGAATAAAATGTAAATGTTAAAAATATATAAACATATATACAGTATATATATACAGTATGTACTGTACTGTATTTAGCAGTACCTATCATTTTAAACGGAGATGTGCCTAACATGTTAAACAGGTTTATATTCCACTCAGGGATTTGCTATTTCATTCATCATTTACTGCCCTCTTTGTCTTCTGTAGCCATAAATACATATTTAAAAAAAGAACATGGTCAGGTGACATTCTCGTACATATGCACATATGTGTATTTAAACACACACACACGCACACACACACACACACACACACGCACACACACACATCAATTTGAATGAGCAAACAATACTGCGTACACAGTTCTTTGTTTTACAAGTCTCCGTCTTCGCATGCCTCTGACATTATGTGGCGAAATCAAAGCATAAAACGTACGTTAGCATATTCATCAAGATAATTACAATACACATACATATGCGTTGAACTTTACATAATGAAAATGGACAGGAGTGAAAGCAGCCCCCGCGCTCATTACAAATGGATGTGACTTTTACCTGGTTAGCACTCTAGTAATGAAGTGCCATCATCATGTCCACAGCTGCGTGATGGATATGTGGGCTCGGTTAAAATACCCTCCGCAGATCCTCATTGCCAATTAGATGAAAGATAGATGTTATTATCAGTCACATTAATGAGCACGGACTGACATGCGTGCCCGCTGTGGTCACCTGACCCGCGTGCCCCCGGTACCACACCGCACCACATTTACCACCTTCCATCCAGCTGGGCTGCGTTAAACATTGATAGCCCCTGATTTTGAACCCGCTTCCATGAGGTCTGTTGTGGTGCGCTTGTAACGGACTGAACGTATATTCAGAGCCACGTACAGTGCAGCAGTCAATTTCCTCATTGCGACATTTTTTACTTTAAAATTGTATCGTTGTGCTAATTAGCATGATTGAATTAGCTTGTGAGGATTTCTGAAACAGATCAAGTTATTGCTGTGTTTAAAACCTACCGAGCTGCCTAGAATTACTAATGATAGGCAACTTAATTACGTTGGCTTAAGTTCCAGGGCAGCATTACATGTGTCCTGCTTTAGAGCAATCCCAGAATGCACTGCATGAAGCTCAGTGAAACTGTGTGCTTTGTGTGAGTGGTGTAATATTTGAATTACAGCCTGTAGAATGATTAAAATAACGGTTATTTCTGTATAGGGTTCTGTGATAGTTAGGCCTTAAAAGACAGCTGCTTGTAATCGCTAGGCAGCTGACTAGGTTTTGGAACAGAGCTCAAATGGGAAGGAGCGAAATTACAGAGAATAATTCGAACAGAAACATTTTGAGATACGGCCTAACTAAGCCACAAGACCCCTGCGATCTTTTCTGATTGTCAGCGTGCAGATAAGTTATTCGTTTTTCATTGTTTTCAGTGGTACGGGATCGAGCACAATGAGATGCGAAGTCTCTGTTGTGTTTGTATAACTAGCATTTCTTGTGCAAACCCAGCAACACCCTGAATCTCTCAGTGGACATCCTAATTAAACAAACTCACACGAGCATTACAGCCAAGGTTGTGATTTATGATATTGCCTCAGATAGTTAAAACCAGCTTCCGTAAAAATCCATCACGTACATCACCGGACATTACCGCCCTAATTAAACACCCAAATGCCTGCAGATATCATAAAATTAAGAAAAAAACACTCTCGCCTTAATAAAGCACCGCATCTGCGATATTACAGAAGAGTACGGTATTTGGGTTGTAAAAAAAATCCCCCGCAAATGAGAGCGTAATTTGTCTATTTTAGACCGAATGTTTCTTGCGATGTGAAGCTGATTAATTATTTGAAATATACTGATTACAACTAGCTGAGAATTTGGCATTAAAATAATGACTCTTGAGTCTTCTCTGAGTTTGTACATTTAGCATCGCACAACCATTAGGAATAATCTGTCCAATTAAAGGTTGTGTAATTAATTAAGTGCACATTCTGTGAAAAGGCAGGAAGGGAGAATTTATCAAACTGCTGAAATATGACCTATCTTGTCCAAAAGACTAATATGTTTAAACAAAAGATGAAAATTGATGACAACATTATTTGTAACAAAATGCTCACTGTGCAACTATGATACATTTGTCCTCAGATTGCGCTTCTTAGCATTGTCCTTACAGAATTCGTGATGTATTACCCCAGGCAGCATGGCAATAACTTTAGATGAAGGGTCTGCCTGTCTAGGGACTGTGTATTCGCAATGTATATCAGGTTTGATATCTAGACCATAGCGTACACAAGACTCGCAAGCCGTTGCAGCTGAGCAAAAGTGACATATGGCTGCATCGCAACTGTTTTTAAACATAAACACGATCTTTGTGGGTTTATCTAGTGCGCGACGCCGCCATAATCTCCCACGTAAAAGCACTTAGAAGAGATTCATTGAGGTTCTAATGCCTGAAATGTGCCGTCGATGGATTTTTTTAAGCTTGGCAGAAGCTGGAAAGGCCCCTGGTGCAAACCTTCCTCGTCTCTGCCACCTAACTGCAGCCAAAGCACCGTGTGTGGGCTTGGCTGTGGTTATTTGGGTACATGGGTGTGCGGAGGTGTGTGTTGATAGAATTGCGGGCATGGGGCGCGTGTGTGTGGGTGTGTTGGCATGCGTGTGCAACATGGTGTTGTGGCATGCGCCATGCGCAGCTACCCGCAGTGTGCATGTATCTTATTAGTCGTTCGCGGCATAAGTAAATCTGCAAGGCCCTGAGTGCATACAGCAGGCCCAAAATAAATGTAAGATACTTTTGAACACTCAAGGCACATAAAAATCAAAGTCAATGTCTTTGTATTAGATAAAAAAAAGAAACATTTTTGCAACCATCCGTCGATATTTAGGGAATGTGTACAGTTAGTGCCCTTAAAATCTTAGCCAAGTAAGCACAGGTATAGTTCATATTTACTGTAAATGTTACATGTTACACTAAAGTTTGTCAACCAGAATATGCTTAAAAATTGCTTTTTATTTTGTTAAAATACATGCCACCCAGTTTGATATTTTACAGAGACATCTGTTTGTTTAAGTGTGGCTTATATCTTCAAATACTTGATAGGGATACTGTATACTTGCTCTGTATATTTACAGTTTATATTTTATACCTTAAAAGAGTTGATACAAACCCGACTGCCTGCAGTCCTGCGTTTTCATTACAGTTTTGCCGCACTGTCTTTCTGTGCCAGTATCCCATATGGCGGTGATAAGCACCATGGAGATTCTGGCCAGAGATGAACGCCACACCATTCCAACACGGGAACACATGTCGGTCAGCGCTCCCAACAGGATGTAGCACTCAGGACATATTGAGCTAAACCTTACTGTAAAAAGCACAGGAACCTCATAAATCAAAGGAACGGTACTGACACGCCACCCACACATTTCACATTAAACAGACATTCCATTGTTCCAGCGCATATTTCTGACTGTTGACATATCCTCATTCTGTACTACATGGAACAATAAACTTGCATTATAACAGAAAACACTGGCATCCACACTCAGTATTTCGAAGCAGGCGTAGTATTTACACCGAGGTATCATGTTAAAATGAAGAGGAAAAAGATAAACAGAAACATGTAACTGGTTTTGTTTTTGGCTAAATGGTTTCTATTGTTTCGCTGGACAACTTTGTGGTGAACACACACACATACACACACACACACACACACACACACACACACACACACACACACACACACAGAGTGACATGAATTTTCCTCTGAGAATGTTAGTAAAATGACAGACATTTTAAAGTTTGTATAAGCAGCTACGAGCACATTAAATGGCAATTCTGCGATCATTTACTCACCATTTTAAAACCCAAATAATTATATTTATTTCCCTGGAACACAAACTTTTTATGTTGGGGTGCACTGTTCTTTTAAGAGATTCATTATGTTGTTAATGTGTTTTGATCTAGCATCAACTGGATTAAAAAGAAGCCGATAACTAAAAAATGTGAAATAACAACATTATATATCGTTATATAACAGAATAACAGAACATGGTAGTTAGCACTAGTTAACAAGCTGAGAATCAGATGTGTTGACTGACCTGTTGTCATAAACTGTCAAAACTTGTCATGTCTTGTCATAGCCTGACACAAACTCAAAGCGAGCCACATCAAGAGATGAGTTATTGCATTTAGCAAAGCTCTCGTCTGCCCTGAAATAACCACACCTGCGAACGTGCCGCTACAATGCACCTACATTCATCTGCCAGTGAGGTTACGAATTATGTTCAAGGAAGGAGCATCCGCAATGATTGTCCACCTGATGTAGGCAAGCAGGTGGGCGTAACTCCTTCTAAAAGTTGTGTTTGTTGTTACATAGTTTGTTTTAGTTACATTTATTGTTTTACTTTGTTCAAAAGCACCTTTTAAAACAAAACTCTCAATGTGTGACTGTTTTTGGGTGAAGTGTGTCGTTTCCGCACCACCAGCATCATCAAACATGAAGTCCTCCTCCTATTGGACAGATATCCCCGCCCTAAACTCACCTCATTGGTTGAGCCATTGTTGCTGTGTCAGTTACAAAAACAATGTTTTGATAGTATCATAATAATAGTCAAGAGATTTGATAGTCACAATGGTAATATTTTTCTCATGTATTCATCAAGCTACAAATAGCTTATTTATTGTTGTCTCTGCCTAATAAGCCTAGATGAGGAAAGCATTTTATTTGATTTGGACAGGGGAAAGTATTTTAACACTGAAAAAGCACCTTTCAAATCAGAGCATATCTGAATAGAAACTGGTTCTCAATTTCTAACCCCACCCCTGACAGTGCCATCAGGATGACCAGCATGCCAGCTTCCTGTCCAGAGAGAGAGAGAGAGAGAGAGAGAGAGAGAGAGATAGATAGATGAAGACAGCCGAAGAGAGTTAGTGAAAGAGATAGAAATGAAAAAAGAAAGAAAGAAAGAGGCAGAACGACAATGAAAGAAAGAGAGCAGCTTTGGCTGATGAGCGAGAGAGAGAGAGAGAGAGAGAGAGAGAGAGAGAGAGAGAGGGCGGCATAAATCCTCTGTCCTATATAAAAGAAATACTATCCATGTCATGGTAAGGTGGGATACCCTAAAATGAATGATAACAGACTCATTAAAAATAACGGCCGCCTAAATGATAAATGGCCTGCCTCCCGAGAGGAGCAGCACAAGGAGGCCTCTACAAATGAAGACCGCAGTGCTGTTAAAAGTGTTATTTCCTCAACACTCCCCAGCACCAAAATATCAAGCAGCTACACCATTATTCGCTCTTTATTACTGCCCAGTGATGGGACCTTTGGAGATTTAAGGCAAGCCGGTACATTATCAGCCTCTGTTATTTTGTTAATTATGCTGATTCGTGATTTATGACACGGTACGGCTTAATTAAAAAGTGAAATTGCCTCAAATTGTAGAGGTTTTATAGGGGCTAGCGCTGGAACGAGCGCTCGCGACTGACGCGTTTATGTGGGGTATTCATCGCATTGTGGGAGGGAATCATGGGAGATTAGGTTGGTTATGCTTTGTCCGTAAAAATGAAAGTTCTGAATGAACATCGAATTTGTGTGAATTGATACAGCGCACGACACAGAAGTAGACACGGTGTGAGTTCACCCAGAAATTAACATTTTTATCAACATGATCCGGAATATGTGCGGTTTATGAATCCATAAGCTTTGGCTAGTGTCTTATTACATTCAATTCAGAGTTAAAACGTTACGTTCCATTTTTAAAGAAATCCAGTGTTATATTTCAGGTTTGGTGGATGTTGATGAAGGAAACTTCCTCAGAAGTACCAAAAATGTTCTGTATGGTCCTGCTGTTAAATGCTCCAGTACAATTTCCTGCTAAATTTCCATTGTAAGTGCATTTACTCTAAATGTGTTCTCTCTCTCTCTTTAAGAGACAAATCAGAATAATGTGCTTGTGTTTTTTCAAAAAAAAAATCATTTGCTTTTTTTGCTTAGTGAATTCAGAGCTCACATTGTAATAAACCCAAAATAATCCTATAAAAATATTCTGGTTGTTCAACATTCCTTTATCTGCCCTTTCTAAAGATGATAAACGGTTAACGTGTTCCAAAAAATCCCATAATTTATTAGTGATGATTTGATCACTAATTTCAAGTAATTAAGTTAATACTTGATGATGACTGCGACACACCCACAACCTCAAGAAGAATCTCTCGAATCCACCCGTTTGTGTCAAATTGGCACATTATAACGCTAAGGAGTCATGATGTCTGATTCTCACAATTGTTTTCAAATTTACTTACAAATTACTAAAGGTGAGACCTGCATTCAGCAGGTAAACATTTAAACCGGCCAGAAACCAGCTGTCTGTGATTCTCACGCCATGCGACTGCATCGCAGACTGTCTGGTGCTCGACTCAATCCTTAACTGATAGATGTCAAAACCAGAGAGACAGAATGAAGCGATACTGTATATCAGAAAGTGCTGGGTGTCTGTCTTTATTCTGTAAACTGTGGCATTCCTTCACCATGAGAACATTGGCTGGCACAGACAGCTCAGTGTTGTCAAAGCATTCAAAGACCTGTGAAGACAAGAGTTATACAGCAGGAGTGTGTGTGGTGTGTTCCAAGATTCAGTCACCGCAATCTGAAATCTTTGTGAATGTTTCACTGTTATACAGACCGTAACAATCAGACACACCGTAGCAGTTTTGAAAATAATAAAGCGCAAGTTTTTTCCTCATTCCTGTCCCAAATGTGTTCTAAGGTCATGTCATCCTTAGCTTGAGATTCATCCCAGCTAACAATTTTAAGTTGTAAGAACATTTATGTAACATTTCCAATAAGAAACAAAGACGTATTTGAAAGTTCTAGAACGGTTCAAAACCGTCTCAAAAAAAAGATTTTTAGACATTCTATTAACGTTATTGCTGTGTTATAAAACTCTTGTTCAAATATTATATCAATTTTGTAACGTTTCTAAAACATTACATTGTTAACTTAGAAATTTGTTATATAATAAACAACATTAAAAAGTTTTAATGTTATTGCAGAAATGTTTTTGATAACTTTAAGAGACCTTTTAGAGAATGTTAGTCAATGTTGTAAAAACATTCCCTGTGATGCTGCGATGTTGGTTTTGTAAAACCTAGTGGTGCTTGTTAAGACAAGCATCAGTATTACTGTTGCTCATACTTGTGTTTGTTATTAAACTAACTTGTAACTCTGAATGTTAAATTTTGACTTTTGGGTGGTCCCTTTAAACTTTGACTAGTAACTAACCACCCAGAGCACCAAATCAACACTGTGGCAACCACACAAACGCTCCAATTTGAGTTCACTCAAATTATTTACACACCCTTGTGTTTTTCCAACTGTGCATTGTTTTAGTAGTTAAATCTCATTAACTCTAGTGTTTAATTAAAAATGAGCTAAAAACGAACCAATTATCATTGGTTCTTGTCTGTCATGTGATGTTTTGGTCTTTGAAGAAACTACTTCAGAAAACTAGGAATGTAGTGTACAAATAGTATGAACTTGTTTTATACTTTGCATGATGCTCAGAACAAAAAAACTACATAAACAAACTTTAAGTGTCTAAAATGTCCTTTTGTGTTTTTACAGAAGCACTAAAACGATGTAGGGTTGGATTGACGTAAAAGTGAGTAAATGATGATAATATTTTAGTTTCAGGTTCTACGAAATGTCAGAAACTGCTGACATAATTTGAAAAGTTTGTCAGTCACATACCACTGCTAATCTTTTACTCTTTCTAAATAACCAGCCGCTCAAGATAGAAATGACCTATCCTGTCCAAGCTCTATCACACAAAGTCCAAAGCCTCATTAGATATACTTCTGCAGTCTTCCACGTTAACAAATCCCTCAGAAGCAGACATCCAGCAGAAGTATGAGAGCACAGGTAGGTCTGATGTCCTTCAGAGCTCGGCTTCCCGTCCCTGCCTGCGGAAATGAGAGAAATCACCTAAAGTAGGTCAGTCGTCGCTCTCCTGGGTCAAACGCGTCTTTCTATCCGTGCGGTATGGGCTCAACATGATAATGTCAGTTGTGACAGCATTCTGCTGCTGGAAGGAAGAGGTGTGCTGGTCCGGAGCTTCTGGGTTCAGAGGGTTAGGGTTCGAGATCAGAACACCTCCAGTGTTAGTCATCAGAGGGATAAGAAGGCCGGTTCGCAACCCGACACAGACGCAGACAAGTGAGAATATAGCTGAAAGTTATTGCTAGGGATTCTGGGGTTGACATGCGCACTCCGTATTTAGGAATTATTCTCAAAGATGGATTTTATGGTGCAGTGCAGCAGAATTCCTAGAATAAAACTGTCATCAAATCCCTGTCACAGCTGTCACATGACCAAAGTGTGCAGATGCTTAGTCAATTAATTGGCTGGTAAATTAATTTTCTATGCAAGCCATATGTTTAAACTTGTCACTTAAAGGGGACACATCATGGAAAACAAGTGTTGTTACTAATTTCGCATGCAAACAGGTTAGCCAATCATAACAGAGGATATGTGCATATGGAAGTCTTTAAATGAGCAACGGCGCAATGGCCTGTTTCACTGTAGCAGGGAGTTACCAGTAACCAGACACATTGTAGCAGTGAGTGATAAAAGCTCTAATAATCCCTTCCATGCAGAGAAATTTGTTTTTGTCCTATAAGCAGCCGTGACTGACAAAACCGATGAGCAGCAGGTCATTTTGCTGGTTGCTTGGTTATGATTTCTGTGGCGTTGGGTTGGGTTTGCACACAGTGAAATCTCATTGGATCGATCTCCTGCTACACAGAGCTTAAGTTATGTTGCGTGGTGACATTTTTTCATCACAATTAAGTCACAGGGGTGCTTAGTTGTCTCGAAAATAATGTCACAAGAGAGAAATTCTTTATTCTTTTCATGTCATAAATACTCAGCTGCATGTGTGTGTGTGATTTCAGGGCGAATTAGGTCCATACCTACATGGTATCACTGTCATGAGATACGTGTCACTCACAAGCATGTTTTCTGACACCCCGCTAGCATAAAACGCCTGTGGCCAGGAGACGTCCGATTTAGATGAAACAGTAGCCTGGGCTTGCATAACAAACCTCCTGTCCTTATACTCATCACAGCACAATGACTTCCTCTGACATGAGAAGTGCTGCTTTTCCAGGTTAGACCTAGTTCCCGTCCGCCCAGCGCTCCGCTCTGGAACGTTCCGCCAAGGCTGCCTCATGGGAAGTGTGAGGCGGTAAATTTTGCATAAGTCTAACGCACACATATACGCGTGTTTTAAATAAGAAGCTTCGCTGTCATAGAGTTTTCCAGGCGGACGTGCACTCTTTCTGTCCATCCTAAACATACTTGATAGGTCACCTTGGATCTACGCAGCCGCCTCATCCAGCAGTCATGCTCTGTTAGCCGAATGCGTCAATGCTAAGGCCCACTGCGGAATCCTGCGAGTGATCTTCATTGCATTCGGTCTGCTGAAACCATATTTGTGACATATTTAATTGTAGAACAGTGATCCCCCAGTGGCTTCTCTTTGCAAATCATAGCTTGGATATGCCTCCCGAGTTTGTGTGCCGTAAGTTTATGGGTTTCTTACGAGACGCGGTTAGCATATGTGAGCAGTCACACAAGCTCTCCTATAGAGCCACTGGGCACCAATAAAAACACCCTATCAGAGACCATCAGCCTTTGTGTCATTCTGATTTATGAGCATGCTTTGTGGCAAAAGGGGCTTCTTGTTTTGCTGACGGGTGGATTCCAAACAGTGGTCTTGTTTTCTGTAGCAGGTTTGCTAGTCGTAAAGAGCATTATAGCAGATGCTGCTAATGGTGTGGTCATTTCATCCGATTGCTAAAATATGAAGTCAACTCGGTCAAAATCCATATTAATATAAATACAACATGAAATTGACCCTTTTTTATTGCTTTATTAAATATGCCTGGTCTTATTGTGCACGATTCACATGACATTTTATTAGAAAAGCTAAATTCATCAAGATGGAATAATCTTCTGTGTTTCTGAAAATATTTAATTTTTTTATTTGGGATGTAACAGAGAGGGTGAAGCTAACAAGGAACGTTTTCAGAACACTGGCTAATGTTTTTTAAAAGTTATCTGATAAAAAGTTATCAGAAACGTTCTTTCAGTAATGTTAGTAAAACGTTTTTTAACATTATATATCATATATAGAAAAAAATAATAATACGATGTTCGTGGAATGTTTAAAAATGTTACAGAATCAAAAAAGTTTAAAATAATGTTCTTATAACCAAACAATAATATTAATATAACGTCTGGAAAAGGCACATATTGATAATTCCTATAACTATATAATAATGATGTTTTCAACGTTTTTGTTACTTCATGGAAACGTTACAGAATGTTCTTAAAACCTACAATTGTCAGCAGGGCTGATTAAACTTAAACTTTATCGCCTAGTTACTGATTTTAAATGCAACAGTAGCTGGTTTGACGGCTAAGTTACACGCAGCATCTCATTGTTTTGTTTCCTTAATGCTTTGATGCTTCGCAGATTTTTATTCTTTGTAAGCAACAAGGCTTTGTCTGTGTATTTACCTTGTTAACTCACAGGCTTGCGTAGGTTTTCGTCAACACATAAATACAATTGCGCATTTTTAGCGCGATTGCATTTCCAGCATGTGTTGAAGGGCTACAGTAGGTACGCGAGATATCATTAAGCTACACGTCCTCCATAAATTGGCATTCTAGCACAACAGTTAGATATTAGGTGAAATAGAGGAATGCGAGCGCATATATAATTGAGGTTTTATAGACTTAATTTCAGGACTTGTACTGCTTGATTATATGTATTCAGGCTCTGATACGACTTCATTGAAATTTACAACAAGTAATCTTCTACCATATGGACTCACCAAATGGAGATCACAGACTGGCAAAAGCAATCAGCTTTTTAATTAACAGAATTAACAGTGCGATGTTAAACTATAATGACAGCAATAAAAACACTTGATGGAAGAATGGCAGCCAGGAGAAGCTCATTCATAACTGTTATTTTCATTTCAGGGAGAGAGTGACAATAGATCTGAACAGACGCTTTGACTGCGACATTCACCCGTGAACTGTTGTCTGATATTGACGTTGTACACAAGAACTGTAAAACAGGAAGGAAGAAACATCAGCTGGTTCAAGCTGGTGCTGGTTTGCTTTGGCGCTTCTCAGTAAATTTATTTAATCCTTGTACAACGTCCCAGCTAACAGGCAATGTTCTCATATGGTTGGGTAGTGTTCTCTTAAAGTTCTCTCGAAGTTATCAAAAATATTCCTGTAGTAACGCTAGTAGAACGTTTGTTTAGCATTATGTATGTTATATCAAAAACGTTGTTCTTAAGTAGTTACTGGAGCATTTTAAAACGTTGCAGAATTTAAAACAATGTTCGATTAACATTCTTCTAATCAAGCAACAACGTTAATACGTCTAAAAACTGGACGTTTTGAACATTCCTAGAAGTTTCAAAATGTTTTAGTTATTTAATGGAAATGTTACACAAACAACGACTAGTGTCTCTAAAGTGTCTCCAATATTTAATTTCGGGTGAGAGTGAGTCATTTATGGGCTCATTTTTTTTTATAAATTCTTCATTTTCACACTTCAAAATAAGTCATTTTTATCAAGTGAACTATTAAGTTGGGATGAAGAATGGGGAAGAATGTATTTTGACATTGAAAAAAATTACACACTTCAAGATATACAAAAATTAATATTTAATAATGTTTGAGGAGGTCTTGATGAGAAAACAGGGATAACAATCTAGTTTAATTTCATGGTGTTTCAATATTTATTAATAATCAAATTTAATTATGCATTCGGCAGATGCTTTTATCCAAGCCACTTAAAGTACAAATCATGAAATACAATTGATCAGTGTGTGTTCCCTGGGAATCGAACCCACAACCCTTGTGCTGCTAACACAATGCTCTACCAATTAAGCTACATGAACACCTGAACAATTAAAGCCAAAACGGCTTTATTTGTAGATTTATAGCAGAGAGTCCCTAAATATCCCCAGAGAGGAAAAGAGCTCAAATAGAAAATGTTTAGGGATCGGTGCAGTTCCATATTTAAAGCTTCTGTTTTTAGTGGCTTTGTTTTTGTTTTCTCTCATTTTTGTCCTTTGATATTATAATTTTATCAAGCTCTCACTCTGTAGGCAGTTTATGGTTTTATTGTAGATGAAGCACAGATTTAAAAAGCATCTGCTCAGCTCATAGATCAAGGTCACATGATTCTCCTTAACAGTGTTAGTGTCATTGATCAATAAAGATGAGGCGATCTGATTGGCCGTGAGAAGTCATTGGAAGCTGACAGCGCTACATTGACCCCACTGAACATTAAAGACGCGGTCTTTTTCTCACTCACTTACACACACAAAGGGTGATAAACCGCAGTCTCTGACCGCAACAGTGCACAGAAAAGTCAAATTATGAGAAATAATGAAAAAGCATCGATATAAATTCAGCTGAGACTCGTTTCATTCTGTTTTCGACAGCGCTTTTCAGCCTGTAATTTTCTGTAAATGTTAACATGGTCAGACCTACCTATTGATTCTATTATTTTTGACCTTGCATTAGTCGGCTAATCTCGCATGCCATAAAATTTCATTTTGTTGTGAAAAATACTCGCAGGCCCTGAGGGTGAGTTAGACACAGGTTGCTGCACCCTTGGGATTCATAAATGCACACACGGGTAAACAAACCATACAGCAAATGCTTCTTAGACAACGGCGCAGTGCTGCGGGTTACGTTTCTTCCTAAACCTTTTATTTCCCTTTTCAGAGTGACTTGATGTGCGTTGTGGGCACGCGGTTTCGTTCAGAGATAAATGCAAGCATCCTCTGAACAGATATTGTTTTTTCTTTGCTCTGTGCAGAAGGTGATGAGAACCGTTATTAAAGAATGTCCAATGCATCATGCATCCGCAGCATGTGGTTTAGCATGCTCCCTCTCTCTCTCTCTCTCTCTTTCTGTAAGGCCGCATTTTGCCTGTTGCTTTCAAAGGGTAAATAAAGGCTTTTTTTGTGCATGCTGATAAAGGCTTACATCGCAAGAGCTGATTTGTTTGTGAAGATGCATTCAGACTGAAGATCTTGTGTATGGTCAGAATGCAATAAAATCAGAGGCTGATTCATCTTTAGGATATGGTTTTTCAAAAACAGCATTGTAAAGTTTACAGTATACACAAAGGGCTCAGTACTGACTTCTGTGTGCCTTCAGTATCTTGTAAACTTTACAGTATTGTTTTGTTCTGTAATGACAAAATGTAATGAAAGCCATATAGGAATAACTTCTGTCTTTATTAACCATTTAATCTTAACTGTAGTAATTACAGCAGCATTTATAGTTGTTCCATAACGCTCATATTTCATAGACTGATGTTAAAATGTTGTGTATGTGTTTGTTTGAATTTTCCTATTACAATATCTATATTATAATATATAATAATTTTTTGAACAGTGGGGGAATTTTAAATAATCACTTCTTTTGTTTGGGAAAAATTGCCATGATCCCAGATGCTTTGTGCTAGAAGTTCTAAAGAAGAAATACTTCAAGCATTTTATGGCTTTTTTATTTTTGTGACTGATGATGTGTGCTATTAGATGGTTTATCTTTCTCAAACATTGTCACAGTTATGTTTAGTTCTCATTTTGTTCTTGTATATTTTTTCTGTACAGCTGTCATCAGAGCGTACATGTGTTTTGAAGGAGGCGTGGCTTTGGATAGCACTCTGAAGGGAGGGTGGGATTTTATGCTTTCAAAGCTAGCTTGCTGTTGCTAGCCTCTCCGAAATTGTTTACTTTGCCTTTAATTGTGATATCTGCATTAAGGGCGTTGGATTGTGTGACACACTGTGACAAACATATTCCATCCTGTGAAATATAACTACAGAAATCAGTATGCTAATATTAACATTTCAACAGACTAAAAAATGGCTAAATTAAATGGCTAAATTAAATAAGTATAATAAGCTAACTTTCAGTCTCTCGCTAAGCAAAGGCGGAAAGGCACATTTCTGAAAATCATGTTCATTTTGAAGCTGCACTGTTTAACAGTTGTTGACCAGAGAATGTGACAAGACTTTTTATTGGATGTTTTTGAATTATGTATTTAACTGCTGAATTCATTAATAGGTGTTTGTCTTTACAATGTCCTGGCACTGGAGGCAAATATGATCCCCTTGTATTCATGATTTCACAGAAGTGTCTTTAAGATTTGGCGCTGTGCGGGAGCAGCTGTCAATCTGTGTCATCAGCACAGTGGCTCATAAATATCACACGCCAGACGTGCAATGCCCATATGATTCTTGCACCCATGATTCTTACATGAGCAGCGGAAAATCATTCATTTAAATGATGCACTCATCATAAAAATGACAGGCATGTTTCATAAATGTCTAAAACTGATTTGAAATGCTAAAAAGATGGGGGGGGGGGTATATTTGCATTAAACATAAAGGGCATGTTTGTCTTCATATTTTGATGAATTTCTGTATTTTGGTACATTTAGTTATCTCCATAATACGGTTGACCGGTTAACCTTGTACAGCGGTCTGTTATACCAGTCACACCTGAGACTAGGCAGAATGTGTAGTAAGTTAATAATATATCAGATATGTTCAAACACAATCTACACAAGCTCTACAGATAAATTATACATACAGTGTTTAGCTGTGTGCAGTGTTTGGGCGCCATATTGTGAATCTTTTAATGACATACAATAGTTTTGTGTAAGAATTGTAACTGAATGATAAGCTTCCTCTTTGCATCTCAAAACACCAAATACAAATAGCCTGACACAAGCACGATTTATTAACTCAAGAGAGCATTTGATTGGACAAATCTTTATATATGGCGCCGCTGACAAGATGAGTCCCGCGTATGTTTGATGTTAAGTGTCGATTGTGTAAAAAAATAGCAACTTCCTGTTGAATTTTAGTTAACGTTGCATGATTAACTTAAAATGCAACGTTAGCACAGCGCCGATGCTAAAACTCTCCTCATGCATGACCGATCGCCAAAAATCCACCGCATGTGGGCCGAGAAAACGCAGAAGCTCTTCCATCACTGGATTCCGGTTTTCTGCACGTCACTTTGCTTAATAATCTCCTAACAATCCTTCAACTTGGCTGCACATTCCGGAATTCTCAAAGCATGAAAACAGCTGGCTTCCAACAGCCCAACTGTCAGGGTCTCCTTTGCTGTCCGTGATGGAAATATCAAACCAGTGAGCTGGAAGTGGACATCTCAATCTAAGTCTTTCTCCTCACCATTCAGCACCACAGACAGTCCTTCACGTAATTCTTCACACTGAGTATTCACTGCATGATGTTCAGCCTTTAACTCTTTGCTTTGCTCTCTAAACTGTTTGCGTCGGCCTTCCGTCTTGTTTTAAAGAAATCCGAAGCCAGATTCTGTCATTATTTTGCTCATCATCAATCGTGTTATTTCTTCACAGGTGGCCAAACAGACGTACAGAGAGTCTTTGATGTTCTTCAACGGTCTAAGTGAACGACATTAATGTATGCGGGCGAAATATTTCAGCGTTATAATGGAGGCATTACGAATTTGACATTTAATTCTTAAAGTGGTCTATTGGAGCATACAACACACAGGATAGATCTGGCCCATTGCTTCTAAAATGATCCATTCCTATTCCTGGAACAGACCAATCAGTTTAATATAAAAACCCCGTACGCTTACATAAATTGTGTACATCTGAGGGTTGCATGTGTGTCATTGTATTTTCTCATATTGCAAACTGCAGATAAATGAATAAAACACAGAAACACAATCGCGGGGTTTGGTGAAAAGCATTCTGCGCGGCGCTCCGAATGAAATGACTGACATCCATTTAGTTGATTTGCCGCTGGCAATGAAAAACACTTTTGAAATGAATAGCATCTTTCCAATCCCTTTCAAAATGTCCATATCTCTCGGTGTGCAAGATTTCATCTTTAGCTTTTCATAAGGCCCCACTCGCATTCAACTGGGATGCTATAGGCGTGTGTTTTGAATCAGCTGAGGCCTTATTGTCACGGCTGCATTCACAAGGGCATGTGAGTTTGGTGAACAGAATATTTTCATATGACAAGCTGTATCAAAATGTTCGTTATTTAAATTGTGGTGAAAGGTGATCATTTGACTGAATATCCAATCATTATATCTCTATTACATAATGTGGCTGTGCGGGTTTTGCGTCACCCTGACTTTTCTAAAATAATATCAGTATTTATATTATATATATATATTATATATATATATATATATATATATATATAATATCTGTCTATTATTCGATAAGTAATCGTGTAATATGTGATATAATTTAGCTACAGTCAGACAGTCATATAAATATCTTCAGTTTATTTCAACCTGTTACATTCAACCCTGTTTGGGTTTAATTTGTGATAATGTTATACTGTGTTTTGAACAATGTTCCATACAAAAGGTATTCTTTAAAAGAACAGTGAAATACTTTTATTTTGTAATTTCAAGATGACTTTTTCCGTCTTTCATGTATCTGAAGAGGATCCACATGCAGTTTAAACGTACTGATGGCTCTCGTGTTTCTGTGAGGAACTACATGGTTTCTCTGTGGGATTATGGGTGTGATAAATAAATGAGCAGATGTGTTGGTCTTTGACAAGCGAGGGACACAGCATATCAGCCACAGTTTTGATTGTGATCTAATTCAACTGGCAGCGACGGATGTTGATTAAATCAGATTGTCAGACACTTGACAAGACGAGACGCAAGCCGACAAAAAGCCTGTTGGAACAGCAGAATGTAGTGCGAGTCGGCCCGAGAGATTTGCTGCATGCTGTCGGGCTATTTCCTCACACTGCCCCAGTGCGCAGTTCACGGCCGTCGTGTTTCCAAAACGTGTCTGGAACAGAAGGTACACCGGGAATTGTGCGCTGTCCTGCCTGATGTTCTCAATGTTTTCATCAACCCCGTGACCACGGTGGCGGTCACAGGGTTGATAACAACGACAGGCTTCGCTGGTGTAGCGGTGGGGTGTGTGTGTGCTTTACCAGCAGAAAAAAAGAAGTACAGTTGAGGAGAACCCCTGTAATTACAGAGCGAACAAAAGCTTTCTTTGGAGAGGCAGCACAAAAGAGTATCAGTGGCACTTCAGTCGGAAGGCTGGGCGGGACCGCCGCAGACGGAAGCCTGACTGAATAGCTTTTTGAAAAGGGTGGTTGTTGGAGCAAAATAGCTATCACGCTCCAGTAAGGATGTTTTGCGACGACTTTGTCAGTGTCGTTTACACACGAAACTCGCGTTGTCTTTTCTCACATCTTGCGTTCTGCGCGATAAGCCTCGCGTTTCACGTTTTCAAGCACCGGCCTCGTAATTTGATGTAATCACGGTCAGGAAACGTCTCGGAAATTATTCAGTACAGGCGCCCTTTCTTGAAAAGTCGCTGAATATTTATAAAAAAAGAAAGACCTTGGCGTTTTGACATCTCCAACGGATTAAAATTTCAAAATTTCAAAAAAAGTAATGGAAAGTAAATACTGGACACAGAAACGTACAGATGTACCGGCTAATGAGCGAGACAGTCGATCAAATCGCCCGGTCCCCGTTTACCTTCGTCTCGGCGCGCCCACGCGGAGGTCAGGGTAACATGTAGCCAGACGATGTGCTAATCTTCTTTGTCACTCATAAAATTTACACTACATCTCCCTGTTGGAGGCCTGTCATTTTCCTACCGACTTCAGCTGTCACCGCACGCGAGTAATTACTCAGAGGGTTTGAATGGGCCTTTGATTATTTATAGGGTCGGATGTCTGAAAAACCCTATACGCTGCTTTGAATTATTTCACATTAGTGATAATGCATGAAAACGAGGAGCTTTCCTCCTTCCGCAGGCTCAGGATAGTCATGACCACATAGGAAGTGTCTTACACCGGCACGACTAATGATCATAAAAGGTCTTCTTCAAATGCGTCAAAGGAATGAGACTAAACATAATTTCATAGCTGACTGAATGTCAGATGAAAGTACTGTGATCTTTTCAATGTTGTGCTGAACCTGGAGACGGATGTCAAGGATTGTAGCTACATCCAAGATCGAATGTGCTTTAAAAAAGGGGCGTGTGCAATATTTTAGCGGTAAAGTTTGCCTGTTGGAAAAGCATATTCAAAATATATTTCTATATTAAAATATATTTTACAGATATTTCATATTTAATACATATTTTACAGCCTTTTGCGGTAGCAACAGTAGGTAACCTGTTTAATTCTACATATAGAGCAGACACTGTGGCACTATTAAAACATTGCTTTGTATGTTTGATAACCTGACATGACAATACTTGTCCCGCCCAATGAAATGAGTCGTTTTCGCATATTAAAATTTGGCATGTCATCATGAAATCATTTGTGCTACAGACATAAAAGGATAATAAATGGGCTAAACAAAAAATATACATTTACAGTGAGGGCAGGAACACCAGCTAACAACTGTAGGTTGCAAGAATGTTTCCCTAATGTTTCCATTAAATAACAAAGCATTTTATTTTAAATGCTCCTGGAATGTTAAAAATTTTAATTTTTTCAGACATTGTTTAATGTTATTTTTGTTAAAAGACTGTTATTCACACTTTTTTATAATTCTGTAACTTTATAAAATGTTCCATTAAATGTTTTTTAAAAACTTTGATGACAGAACTTTTCGAAAATGTTAGCTAACATTCCATGTTAGCTGTGTAGCAACCTACCAGAACACCATAGCAAACACTTAGCAACACCATAGTAACCACCCAGAACACCACAGCAAACACTTAGCAACACCACAGCAACCATTTAGACACCCTAGGTTTGTAACGGTGGGTTTTGTATAGGCAAGTACATTTTCTTCTAAAAATTTAAACTTTTTTGCAATAACATTTTAAAGCTATTAGTGGTATAGAGACTTCAGACCATAAAATGTATTAAAATGCAAAAGATGCATTCCCATATATGTGATTTGGCTGTCCTTCAATGATGAAGAGACATAATGAAACACAGTGTGGTATGTAGTCTTGTCTTGGTGTGTGATCTCACTTCCCGTGGCTTGGTTAAAAAAACGCTTTCCAGGATCACATCAATTGATCGCTGTAGCTCTCTGGTTAATATTCTGTTTTGCTTGACATTTTTAATTATTTCTGGTGCTGTCTGGCACCACTGCCACTCACATAATTATCAAGCATCATTAAAATCCTAAAACCACATTGCCTTCCATTCTAGGTGAAGGTCAAAGATGGAACCTCTGGGTCCCTCTGCACGACATCAGATAGTGACTTGTAACTGTGTAGTTTAAGTACATCACACCTAGAGGACATACACAGTATGTTATCGTACAATATTAAAAGACACAAAGATTTCAACAGCAAAATGATATTCCATGCTTGCCAATTTGTCTTATGTGTCTGTCTATTTCTGAACAAGGATAAGAGATCAGAAGATTCAAAACAGAGATGAAGTTTAAACAAATATCTCTGAACACGTTACCGCATCAAAAACTGTTTGCTGTTGTTCAGCATTATCTTGTATAACACTAATGTGTTTACATACTGCGTTTCCAGAGCAAAACAGACTTTGGCTGTTATTTCATTGCTTGCTTTCAAGAATAGCTTTTTTGACTTTTGATTTAGTCTTTTTTGACTACAGAGAGAAGACAGGTAATTATATATGTAGTGCACCGACTTCCCGTAATGCTGCAGTTGTTGAATCTGTAAACAAACACTGAGAACAGATCGTCTTTCAGTAATGGACAACGCAACATTGACCATTATCAAAATGACCACGGCCTACCTGCACAACACTTATCTTTATCTGGAGCACCAGATGGCCTCTCACACGTCATTGTTGTGACTGAAGTCACTCCTGCCTCTTATGTGACCCAAAACAAATGAGCCATGAGAGCAGATATACCATCAGTGATACACACTGGGGCCATTTGACTCTCTTGGCCAACAACACACACACACACACACACACACACTCTCTAGTGTGATGCTCATTTCCTGTCACCATAATGTCAGTTTGGTACAAGAACAGGAGAATGCAGTTAAACACACGAGGCATGAAAAAGGTTACGATGATGATATTTAGAACGTTTCTTCTGTGGATATTTTATGTTTTTGCAACCTTGATGCTTCTCAATGGAAAGCATTTGCATATTTGCGTTTTAGATCTTTTGTTTTTAGTGTTTGTATTTTATTATCTAAAAGACAATAGCTTGGCTATACTTTGCACAGTAGGCAAATTGTATGTATGCATAGAATGACAAGCTACTTGATTTGACAAAATGGACAAAATACAACAGACTCCCAAAATGCACTGTGCTCAATTTTACCTTACATTTCCATTGTGACAAATAAACCAAAAGTTATAGCAACAACATTTACTTATCATCTATTTCTTTATTAATTGGACTGTCAAACCATTTTTACACAGAATTTGACTGGAATGCAAATTTTTGCATTTTTACTTTTACTATAGGAAAATCAATTAAATATGGATCGTAACAAGTTATGTGACAACAGTGTACCACTGTACTGTGAAAGGTTGCTCTATTTTGCACACTGTCACAGCTGGACAAAATTTTGATAAAAGATTAGATTTTTTCTTGAAAATAAAGCACATGGATGAAGAAGGTAAAGAGGGTCAGTTTTGCTGTTGTCGTGTCTTTGGGAGAGCACAGAGCTGCAGCCATGTGAGGTCTGGAGGATTTCGCCTGAATTAGACAGTGAGTTAATGGAGACAGTTATAAATTTACAATTAGTCTCATCTCTACAACTTGTGACAGTGTCACAAGCACCACTAAAGGCCATGTGTGTGAAACCGTGAATTTCCTGCGACAGCCTTTGATACCCGTAGAGCTATATTTAGAGAGGATAACTAGTACTGCACAGTATAATCTGACATTTGGACCACAAGGGAGTCTTACTGCATCGCTCGCAAATGACAGTGTCACTGTTGGTTTGTGTCCCCAGTGGAATAGGTTAAAGAGAACAAAACATGTTTTTGCAGTGAAGCGCTGGCCTGGCAAGACAGATCTAATAAAACTCGATTTGATTGCAGGGTATGATCTGACTGGGGCTGTCATTGGTGAGTGTACCCCTTGAGTCCTGGCAAGTGTGTTTGGAGGAAGAACACAAAGAAGGACAGAGATTGTGGCATTCTGGGCCACATGCAGGAGAACAGGACTGGAAGGCTGCGACAGGGCCTCTGCTCCTGATGCTTTACAGAGGGGAACTTTCTGACTGCACTGATGCACCCCTGGTCTCATCATGCAAACATACATATTTCTGTCATATCTGACAGAAATCAATATTTAAATATATTAATATTCTGTCATCACAACAATATTCCAGAATTTGGCGATATTTTACAGCACAATATTGTAGCAATATGCTACAAATCATTTTAGCTAACATTTTTACATAAACATTATATTTTTAGGATTTAAAAAATGTAATCTATTATTACTATTCAGAGCAAGACAAAATTACAAAAAGACACAATTCTAACTATTTGGAAATTCTCTTTTGTTAATAAAGTTACATTCCAATGAAGTCCAAAGACATTCCAGTGTAATTAATCAATACAACTTTTATTACCTGTGCGTTATTTGTCTGGTCGGGGAAATACTGCATGGTCTCTTGTTTTTGTCTCTCAAATAATCATTAGCAACGTGGACGGATTGTCAGGTCCTCTCTTAAGGATAACCCGGCTGAATGCGTAAACCCTGAGAGAGTTTATTAGCTTGTCAAACACAGATCTCTTTGGCTGCAGTGGTCTCCTCATGATCTCCGGGGCCAGACAGGTCTCGCGTGCATCCAAGGTGATCAAACCTGCGTCAGTGTGTGCCTGCACCTGCCGGTTCCCTGGAGAGAACACGAGAAGTATGAACAACAAATCCTGAGAGCACACACTCGGAGAAACCCAGATAGTGTTCGTTCAATCATGTTATCTGTTTGCCTGAGGAAATTATCAAAAACCAGGTGAGCCCTCGACACACAAACTGATCAAAGAACAGACAAATGTTGTCCAATGCTACTTCTCTCTATGAGGTTCTCTAATACCTGGGTTTGACAGTAAATCACCTGCAACAAACAACTCTACAATTTCATTCTCTTTTTTTGACGGTGTATCTGTCCATCAGTGCTTGCTGTGGGGAGGATCTCTAACCTCTGCTGTTGTTATAATAGTCCTAAAAGCTACCGGCAGAGAATCTTGTTGTGGTGCAGATCATTTACATTCACTGAAAATCCTCATCACGAGCCGCTTCTGATTGGTCGGTAGATGTAGCTAATGTACAGAAAACAATGCACACTTGATATTAGTAGATCCGTTAGTTTGTTTTGGATTGTAATGGGAGCAATCTGGTTTTGCATCAGTCTTGCGAGACTGAGTTGCTGTTGTTTTGAAAATGCGATGATGACATCATTACGCCCTCTGACATTAGCAGTTCCTGGTTCGAGACCAGCAGGATTAAGGGCTGGTGTGGCTGATTTTTCAGGCCTGGAAACACGTGCAATTCGATTCCGGATCACAGCCAACCCCTGAACCAGAACCAGCACCAGTGCGGACACCTGCAAACAGAACGAACAGGAATTCTCCATTAGATGAGGCCTGGTGGAAAGTTTGGGGACGTGTAACTGGCAGATTTCGCACTTTATTCAGTGTTTGAATTATTTCTCAAGGGAGAACATAATGGTCAAATAAATCTCTCCCTGTGTGCAATTACTAAGACTGGCAAGGTCTATTCACCACGAGTGATCTTCTGTGAACAATGACATATTACCGGCCGGCCGGCTACGGTCATTAAGATCTGATATGGGATTTATGGCCAGTCTTTAAACATGAGATGATATAAAAGAGATTTGAATACAGGCAAAATAGCACTGAGGAATCTTTCCCCGTGTGGAGTAATGAAGTGTGATGGAAGGGATCGGGGATGAAGGGTTATTTTTAGGCCAGATCAATTTAACAATGAACGGAATGAGTCAATTGCTCTCCGAACTGTCACTCCACTGTCCGGATGTCATCATGGGCTGCTTATAATGGTGCAAGGCAACTGTAAGCAGCCAGAGACAAGATGGCGGCCTCGTCACATTGTTTTGACACATGAGATGTCCAATGCTGCACTGTAATTGACGTACCTTTCAAATGGCCTCATGGTTTGACATATTTAAAATAATGTAACAATGAAATAGCCTATTATACGAGAGCTCTGCCTTAACTACCTGTTCTCTAAATAGATGTTGTTAGGGAAGGAATCATTTCAGCCACTTTTAGGAAATATGAATTTCACTCACCGCTACAGCTGATGTCAATCCTCATATTGTACACAGGGGCTCATTAGCGACTGCAGTAATCATGATGGAATCGTTGCATAAGAGACGAACACATTGTGACACTGCCGGTGTTTAATGACCACATTTTAAATGCGGTTTATCAGTGGAAGGAATATACAGGCGCAATTCTTTAGAATTTTCCAATGGGAATTGTGTTTGTTGTTTTGTAGAATTGTGGCAGTAAAATATATATGGGTCACAAGAGGGGTGGAAAAATGGTCACGTTAAACTAGATGAATTTTGGGAGTGAATGAAGTGTTTGCAAACTATAGAATGTGATCTACTTAAAGACATAATAATAAAGAGAATTCATAATTCAGAATTCATGTAGGTCTTGCGTCTCATCCGCATATTTAAACATTTACAGAATCAGTTATGAGAGAACCAATCACATTCTGTGTGTTTCAATTGAAATACGGAAATACAAGCGTGTTATATGTTTCAATGAAAACCGTAAGTGTGAACATCCCTCCAATGCGTTCCCTGAAGTAAATGAACAAATGAAGTCACACAGGTTTGAAATGTCAGGGTAAGTAAACAACACAATCATTTCGGGGTCAATTATTCCTCCGAAGAAACCTTTCTAATTTTCTCTGACGCCCTGCGCACTGTACGCCCCATTCTAATTTCGGATGCAATTAAGAAGCCCCCGATTCCAAACGCACCAATGAGAGGAGTTAGAAAGATGTTTTCATTGAGAAGTGAGAAATAGATTCTTTACCTCATTACATTAGTGCCGGCCCTTTAAAGTGACTGTTTATCATGAGGTGGTGCTCCAGCTTTTAATGAGCTCACTCTCTGTACTAGTATAATTCCAATTAGTCGCCTCTTTTCAAAAGAGGATGTGATTACTGCGCGAGGCCGCTATTGTTTTGTATTCAGCGGCGAGAGCAACGCTTTGGTTGTTTCAATCTTGTTTCTCTGTGCCGGCCGGCTGACAGGAACATTACACCTTGTTCTGCGTACTGGGGGATACTAGCTCATTAATACTCAGGGGACGGTTTAATTCACTGACTTCACGCGTAATGTGATAGATGTGACAGAGTGCTCAAATTCAATCCAAAACGCTGCCGATTTGCTGCAATAGCACATCATGGCGGAAAGAAATGCCTTAATTTTTTGGTTAATATCATCTGATGTTTTTATTCGGTTTAAATGATGGGTGAAGCTCAGGACAAGTGCCAAGAACATGACCAGGTCACGTTTCTCCCTGAAATCAAAAGAAAGAGGGAATAAAATTTTGCCCCACGACAAGTAAATGAAGACAGTCTTTGAAATGTTTTAAAGGTTTTTTAGTGGTTTGCAAACATTGTTTGCAGGATAATAAGCCCCAATCCCCCTATTCTTATAATGCAAAGTAAATTCAAAAACAAAGAAAGAAAGAAAATGAGAATATTGGGGATTAGAGATTGCTGAGATATACAAAAAACAACTAGTAACTTAAGCATTTAGTGTGTGCTATCTAGGGTGTTGCTATGTTGCTTACCAAAAAAGCCCACCGTAAACTCTTGCCAGACAAAAACCTGAACGCTTACAACAAAATGCCTAAATGCTTAGAAAAGCAACATCACACCTCTCCTTCTTAAACCTGACTCAGAAAGCACCATTAACTAGAATCACTCATTGTCTCATTGTCACATAAATATCTACCTTGTCTTCCAAACATTGTCTGGAAATCATCAAAAGTTTGTTGCCACGCTGCCATAACATCTATGAGTTCTTGTTCCTAAGCAGCTCTCCTTGCCTAGGCAGCCATTACAACAATTCTGACCGATGCCACTTGACGAGTCCAAGTTATTTTTGATCAAAACGCACGCAAGAGAAAAATCAGTCATTAGCAGAAGCCATTTCAGCTGTCATCTTGTTTGGACAGCTTGCAGCTCCCACGTTACGACAGGCCAAGACTCAAGGATATGGGCGTGTGAGCTTGTGATGTTTAGATTCCTACTATGTATGGAGACTTTCAGAATCTCTGCTGTCATTTGTGTTTTAACGCGTTAGCGTCATTTTAATCACATTCTCTCTTTTGCTCAAAGACATTTTTAAGGGTAACGACTGAAGTACAAAGAAAAGGAGAAGTCATTTTTTCAAATGAGGGTCTTTAGTGGTACACTAAAGGGTTTTACGACTGTACAAAAGCAGTTAAAATGACAAAAGCATCGTGAAATATGCCACACTTCTTCGAAAACTATTTTCATCTGCATCTTTTTAATTATACTATCATTTGTATACATGCATTTTTTATAAGCTCATATCAAGACTATAAATATTTGTGCTTAAAAATTCATTTGTCACGCCACAGAACGTCAAGTTCAACTTAAGTGAACTGCAATGAAGTTTAAAAAGTTAACAGAAAAGGTGATTATAGCACCTAAAATATACGTCTGTCCGTATATAAGATCGGGGGTAGTTGTCACATGGGTAATCTGTCACTAGACCAATAAAAGACAAAGTTGCGTTAAAATTACATTGAACTGTCACTGAACTCGTAGCATAAAGAGAATTAAGCGTAATAAGCGTAATTAAATTTGCGGTTTTCTATTGGTGAATATGATGGCGTTCGTGCGTGCTGATCTCATTAACACGATTTACCCAGAAGTCCTTGGTGTTTTACTGCAGCGCTTCCTACCGTCGCTTTATCAGTATTTGCACATCAGCTGAGTTTAACTTGTTGACAAACTGATTTAGTCAAATCCAGCTGCCATTCAAATACAACGTTTCTTGTCTCTTGTTACAAATAGAGATGCTGTTAGTTTAGTGTTGACTATTGGTATATTGGTACAGTTTATACCCGTTTATTCGGTCTGGTTGACGATTTGATGATGTCACCTGGACGTGTGTGATGTCATCTGCACTTGCCCATGCATTGATTTTGGTGAAACGATGTCATGGGGCAATAAGTTAAAATGCTCATTGACTTTTTAGTAGCCAAGAACTAAAATATGTGCCTATATAGACACGCCGACTTTCAAAAATAAATCTACTCGCGGGTGTAAACAGTGTGACAACCGACTCCCGGGTCTCTAAAATATAGGGCTATATTTTAACCTAAAATCTTGATGTTGGGAAAAAAAATCCATAATAGGAATAGATCGTTTTATTTCAGATTTTCTTTTATGAAAGGATCAAAGTAAGATGTAGGAGATGTGCCAAAATAACACTTTGGCAGCTGAGGGTTTGGAAAGGTGACCCTTCGCCCAGATTCCAATAAAAACAAAAGAACTGAGAAACAGCCCGAGACAGACATTTATATAGGCGAAAAGAAAAACATGTCTGAATCTACACAGGGTTTAGATTCGTCCTACAAATCGCTGACAGACGAGAAGGAGGGGATAAAAAGGATAATCTGTGAGAAACCCTTAAAAGAATCAATTTGGCAAGGTGTCTGGGAATTTGACTTTCTCCAGCTCTGTGATTCCGGCTGTCTCGCTGTAGAGTCGGATGACTGTCTTTCTTTCTCTGTGACAGGCGGACCAGGGCCCAATTGACAGTTCTTTAAAACGGCTGACAGAAAGCGGCATTAATTAAGTCATTGCCGGACTTTAATTGTGTTAAGGAATAGGAAGAAAAAAATCTAATATATGAAAAGGTTACCAAGTCTTCTCTGGTGTCAGATTTTCTACTTTCCATGAATATTAATGCGTCTAATGAAGACAATCTCGCCCTCATCTCCCCATTGTTCCATATTCAGGTGCCAGGCTTCAGGAGGCTGTGATTTGTTGTTAAAGAACAAATATGTCAGAAAGAGACGACTGCCGCGCTTTTATCAGCAATTTATAAAAATGCCTCCTCCTTGTGATGGAAAATCAGAGCATTTCAGGTGCGTTTTTATCCCTAAATGAGCTAGAAGAGTAAGTTGGATGGCATATATGATGTGCAGGCCTTGCCACACAAAATGATCCTCCTTTTCATTTGAAAATGGCAAGCAGGCAATCAGTACGGGCTTCTAATTTTATCATATCCATTGGAGAACAATTAGACAGGAGGCCACGCAAATGGCATGTATTATGGGGTCATTGAATTCTCTTGTGTGGTCTCACGGGCAGCCTTGGAAAAAATCTTTGAAATGAAACAAAACAAGTCTATTAGAATTCTGGGGGAGAGCTGATCTCCATCACGAGTCGAAATTGTATTATGAATTGGACACGCTTGATATGCTTGTTTTTTCAGGTGAATAAAATGAATTACGCTTAACAAACACCTCTTAGCCTGGCCTCAGTAACATAGTGATCTGGAAGCTAACGTCAAACTGTGACTAGCCGTGATACAAACATCTTGTGGTTTAGTAGTTATTATAAAACGGTAGCCAGACCTAAAGCACTTAAGCACTGCAAGATGCAAACAAAATGAAGCTAACAGTATAAAACGAATGGCTAGGGAATGGTACACAACAAAGCATGCTAACAGATCTGTTAAATGGATTTGAAAAATAAATACGCAGGTAATCAGTAATTGAAAACCTTAAGATGCTTGGAGAATGTACTGAAATGGGTCTAAAACTGGGATTTCATTATGCTGGATTTGAGGTCATGGTTAATTTGCTCAGATTTATTGTCCCCAGGTTGTCCAGCACAGGCAAGCACAAGAAGCCGCAGTGATTTGTGGGTAACATTAAGGGGAGGATGCTGCCAAGAGCTCTTAGACCCTCTCAAATCCCTTCTGCAATCTGTTACGGTGGTCACTGACAGCAACTGCTAAATCAGTGCAGTCTGTTTTCAGCAAAAGCAGGGATAGTCATTTGCCATTGTTGTTTGTTTATTAACAACATCCATGCAGCGCATTTAGAATCTTTAGCATCTTGCAAAACATGCATTTTCAAAACGGGTTTGGCAAAAGCCAGAAGACATTTTTCTTGGCCTGATGTTGTTCACACAGGAGATGTAATGGAGTTCTCAGTTTTGCATTAGTTTAGTCTCTGATGTTTCATACAATTCCTTGTGGAAAATGAAAATGGAAACAATCGAGAATTGTTGACGTTCAATAAAGTTATAGATATATAACAATCTTGCGTATGCCATTGCTCACACGGTTTGATCATTTGATAAGAAATGTTCTTATTTAAATCTAACCCGAACCCTTATGATTGTAGACTTTATCTTGGCAAATCGGAGCACAGTTTGAGACATGTTGAGATTTCTACTGAAACTCTAAAGGAGATCTGAGATTATTCAGGTTTCCCAGGGAAAAGATCTCAGAAATAGCAGAATTAATCAAAAGTATTCATTTGTTCTCCCTTTCATGTCATTTCTATCTAGGAGAAATTATTGAGATAATTAAGAGATCTCATTTGTAATTTTTCTTTCCTGTGAGAAGTTACGCCGAAGTTCATAATCTCTCTTTGTCTGCGATGGCGGAAAATGCTAAAGTGCAAATGTCGGCCATTCCCGACAGCCGACTCGCGTGATAAGATGTCGGCTGACACATTTCGTGTTCCGTCCGCATGCCAGGGGCCCTGGAGGGGTACAACACTCGGCATTCTCAAAACTTCAATATTAACTCCACGTCATAATCATTCAGCTCATCAAAGGGACAGAAATTCAAATGAGCAACACCCCCCCCCCCCCTCTCCCATCTTGATAAGACAACCTGAGTCCATGTGAAAGATGAGCTATGGCTATTTCTGGAGACTGAAGTGCTCTCTGTTGCCACAGGGCGAACTCTGAATAGCCACGGCTGGAATTACTTGAAAAGAAGGGACTGGCTTATGCACTTGAGGCTTGTCATTGTTGAGCAGCTTTTGTTCCCTGTTCTCATAGATCACTCTTTGAAAGCACTTCTCATGGTTAAGATGGATATGTAGCTGTAGCGCCGAGCATATGTTAAGAAAATCCTGGGGGAGATGGTTGACCCATTTTAGCGAGTGTGGTCTATGTGTGCTTTGATTGATCATAAGGGTGGCTGATGAACTCTTGTGCTGGGTGGAAGTAATGAAGATTTTGAATTACCGAAGGTGGACGTTGGCACTTGGCTGTTTGGCTTTAGCGTGTTATCAAATGTAATGTTGCGTTAATGAGACCATTCTCATGACAAATTATTACTCATACAATGGACACCTGCTCTTACTTCTGATTGGATGAGCCGTTCGCAAATGCAGACATACGCACGTCACTTGAATTTTATGTTGCTAGGCAACCGTAAACATATAGCAGTTTAAAGTAAACAACTAAAACCCTAAAATAAATCACATTTAAATTAAACAGCTAAATGTGTTGCAGGAAACAGCAAAATAATTCATATTCTTGCATATTTTTGGCACATTGATGGTTCTCAGTTTGCACAATTTCGACTTATTTTGAAGTTGCTCAGAAAATATCATTCCCAGGAATTTTGAGTGATAAAATCAGGGCTG